>JAQFVV010000829.1:91094-197035 GCA_028023455.1 Epiperipatus broadwayi
TTCTTTTTTCTTGTTAAGGAATGTTTCAGAAACCAATTAATTTTCAGCTATTGTCTACTTTTAGTAATCAGCACTTTTAATCTAGCTGCTTAATTAGTTTCTGATCTGAAGCGCTTATCTTTAATAGCGTACCAAATTTAATTACAAAATTCCTGTCTATTTCTTTTAATAAAACTTATTTTAATAAAACATTAATTATTATATACGTATAATTTTCTTTTAACAAAACATTATTATACACGTATATAGCAACGGCTTTATTATTTAGGTAGTGACGGCTTTATTATTTTGGTAGTGATAAATGCTCATTCAAAGTGGATGGAATATAGAGTAGTGAAAAACACCAGTACCAAAGAAACAGTCGCAAAACTGAAGGATATTTTTGCTTTCCATGGGATACCTGAAACAATCATGTCTGACAATGGTACCAGTTTCACATCCACTAAATTTGAAAAATTTCTCACAGAATGGGGAATTAAACACTTAGCCATGCCCCCATATCATCCAGAGTTCAATGGTATTGCAGAAAAGGCAGTACAAACTTTGAAGCAAACGTTATGGAAGGAAGGCACTGCAAATATACAAGACACCTTACATTCTGCCTTATTATATCAACATAGTACTCTATGTGCTACAGGAAAATCTCCTGCAATATTCATTTTCGGATGGAAATTCCACACGAAACTATCATTAATCCACCCAGAACAAAACTCTACACACTACGAAAGCAACACTGGAGATACTATTTACTCCAAGGGAGAAAAAGTCTGGGCTAGAGACATTATCAGGAAATACTGAGTGAAGGCCTTCATAAAAGAAATTCTTTCAAAACAAATAATACTTGTAGAGACAGAAACTGGAAAAACAATGCGCAAGCATATAAATCATGTGAGACATCGAGAATTAGTGTAAACCGGAAGTACTGCAGTACCGCGCATTCCCAAAAGCGAAGAGAAATCCAACAATCAAGAAACTGAAGGAGCCAACAAAACACTAGTAGAAGAGAAATATGATGATCAAGAGACCAACAAAATGCCAGTAGAAAACATCTCCACGAAGATCTTTAAGAACAAGAAAAGAACCCGCTTATTTAAAAGACTATGTAAGACTTCAGAAACAATAATTTCTGAAGTGGTGGAGGTGCTATATACGTGTATAATAATTAATAAGTTTTGTTAAAATAAGTTATACATATATAATAATTAATGTTTTATTAAAATAAGTTTTATTAAATGAAATAGACAGGAATTTTGTAATTAAATTTGGTACACTATTAAAGATAAGTGCTCCAGATTAGAAACTAATTAAGCAGCTAGATTAAAAATGGTCATTGCTAAAAGTAGACAATAGCTGAGAATTAATTGGTTTCTGAAACATTCCTTAACAAGAAAAAAGAAGGAACAAAAAATAACTAAGCAACACTTGTAGCGGGGAACTTATTGAATGCACATGAAAGTCAAGAGTTTTAACTTAGCAACAGAACAAACCCAGTGAACTCCACCACTGAAGGTCAAAAAGTGGACCTAGGAACTTTGCAGTCCACACTGGTCTATATTATGTTTTTCGTATGCCTCCATGGCCAGCGTTCGTAAGTTAAACTTAATTGTCTTATAACTATATATGTAATATTATTTATCCGACTGATAATTCTATTAAACTATTTGTCTAATCATTTGGTTTCTGCTTGTCTATTTACCTGATTGTTAAGCTGAGTGAGTGGCTGTACATAGCAGTCTTTAAGTTAAATACAAAAATTTTTAAATATGTTTTAAATGAATTATTTCAAAAACATCTCACTTTTATGTATATGTTTATCAGTGCTTCTCTGCATATAGACATAGCAGCATATGTATAACTGCTACTTCATCAAGCTGGGGTTCTCTTAGTAAGCTTGGTTTTTGGTCCATCCATTAAGCATAGTCCAGATTGTCATAATCAGGTTTATGTTTGCATTGTTTTGGCTCCACATATCTTTCAGATTAGCCAGATATCTTGTCCACATTTGTTCAGGCTAATTGATCCATTAGAAATTAATCTGGATTTCAAATGAATCAAAACTCCAAGCTTAGTGGATTAGCAGAATGTACTTCATTCTGTCTTGACTTCAGCCACATCTTCATGGGGTTCTGTCCAACTCTGCTAGCTAGTTGCTTTTCAGAAATATTAAAACCAAACTCTCCAATTTGATCTACTGCTTCTAAAATAGATTAAAGCCAACTCTTCAAAAACTAGAAGCCAAACTTATCCAAATCTTTTATAGTCTTGGATTGCTATGGTGATAAAAACACTAATTTAAAACTGTTTTTATCATTCTAATCTTTTGGAAGACATTTTTGAAATTTTTATCAAAGTGTAATATACAAAGATTTCTACATAAATATAAATTTACCAGTTAATTAAAAACTTTTTTCTTATCTCTCTAATCCCTTTGAAACCAAGTTTGGCAATTTTATCAAAGTGTGATATACAAAGATTTCTACATAACTAAAAATTTACTAATTAATTAAAAGATTTCAAAAATAAAATACTTGTTATATGAGGGGGGTACTATAAATAAAAATAAAATACTTATTTTTAAATTTCAAAATCAGAATAATAATACAATATTAATATTTATTCAGACGTTTTTAAATGTTTATTTCATAATGAAATTTTATTTTAAATTCAGAATTATTTAATTCCCGATTATTATTCCAGGAATATAAAAAACATCTAAAATTTTTGTCTGTGTTTATTTCTACTTTATATATATTTATACACAACACACACTATATTATTGTGTGCCATATCCATGTTAAAAAGTTAAATATTGATATACCGATGTTTTGACTTGATCACACAAATCATCCACTGGTTAATAAAAGGTAGAAAGACAGTTGTAGAGGCGCTACAATCATTGATTTGAAAAAAAAATGTTAAAGTTCCACCAATAGTAAAAAAATAAGAATATTTTTTAAAAAAATCTTTCCAAATAGAAGGAAGTTCGCATGTATCATCTCGCTTATTGATATGATCTGACCTTTTAAGTATCTCAATGGCTTCTCTAATTTTGCATTGGTAGAGATTATCACATCTGGATATGATTCTGGTACTAGAAAAATCAATTTTATGACCTGAATCTATACTATGGAGCGAGTGCTGGTGATGATGAGTGTTGTTTAACTGCATTAGCATGCTCATCTCTCCTAAAACTGATGCAATGATTACTCATACCTATGTAAGAAGCTCTACAATTTTTACATGAGATTTGATAAACACCATGAGATTCAAGAGGGATTGAATCCTTAGGCTTGGTTATTATATTGCTGATCTTTTGATGAGTAGAAAATGCTGTATCTATATTATATCATTTTAATATACGTCCAATACTGTCTGTAGTTCCTTTTACATATGGAACACAAATCCTAATAGCTGATTTATCATCTTTTTGTTTCCTATTTTGTCCATTTTGGGCTTGAAATAAGGGTTTTTTCTTTCTTGCAATGATATATATTGCAGAGGCTTCTACTGTGTGGTGATGCTGAACTGATATCAGACCCATATAGCTATCTGGCTTGCTATGCTGAGTTTGAAGACATTATGTGTCTAAAAGATTCACGCTTGCAGCCTGAATAGAAACGGTTTCATAAACGCTCAGAGTTTGTGTTTAGATCTAGTTTCTTATTCCTGTCATTCACTGATGATAGCAAATAGCTTGAAATCATGATCTGAAGGTGGAACTAAAGTGAGAGATAGTGAATGCTTGCTCTGACGTTTATGTAAACAAACATATGCTTGACGGTGTTTTTGGTAAATTTATAATTATAACTATTTGCTAATAAAACACTATTAATATGATTTATTTCTTCTTTCAGATGTGATTTATCTGAAAGGTTAATTGCTCTATTTAAAAGGGTTTTTGGCTACAGAAACTATCTAAGTTGGGTGATGATGAGGATGGATATGTAAATATCTGTCTGTGTGTGTATTCTTTCTGTAAATCGAAAAAGATAAACTATTTGGTGTTCTGATGACTAGAATATCAAGAAAAGGGAGTTTCCATAAGAATCTGTGTCTCCATTGTAAATTTAATATGAGGATGCATATTATTTAAATGTAAGAAAAAATCATTTAATTTATTTTTTCCATGTTGCTATATGACAAAAGTGTCATCTATGTATCTGAGCCAAATGAGAGGTTTTAAAGATGATGTTATTGTAACAATGTGTATATATACACATTGAGTAAGTGTGTATATATATATGAGTTACATGATTTTTTTTAAATGAAATAGGAAAATAAAATTATATTTCAGTATTTAATAGTTTGAAAAAAAGGAGTTAAAATAAAAAGAAAAAGTACAAATATTGGGAAATAAGTTAAAATATTAATTATAGCTTGTCTTTCTTTTCTTTTCTGTATTTTAATTTAACATATAATCCTTTCAAAAGTATTTTTAATTGGAAACACTTTTAATTAAAAGTTTCTAATTTTTTCAGTACATAATCAGTTTCTGGAGATCAAGATTCCAGACTGATTAAATAAACAATGGATAACTAATGTTGATGCAATCAAAAATGAAAAATATTATTAATTAAAAATAAAGATTCAAAACAAAGCAAAACTCTCCATATAGTAGTGCCATCTTGTGCTTTGTTTTGAATTGTTTAATAACAATTATGTGCTAGTATGAGATAGGGATCATGTGATGTTAAAAATAAAGATCAAATGAATTGATATCATAGGTGAAAACTCGAGAAGGGGTGGAGTCAGAGAGTATAAAAAGCTGAAATCATCTACTGTAATTATTATCCAGAGAATTTTATAGAAGAGAGTTTTAAAAAAAAGACAGTTGACCAGAGAGTTAACCAAGATCAGCTAGCAACACTGAGAAAAATCTACAAGGAGCTAAAAAGAGTGAATCCATCATGATGAAACAACCTTTCTATGGTTGCGTTGAGAGAGAAATGCATTGCTAGACTGAAGTGGGGTGTTTGTTCATTTTTTCTCTTTCCGTCTCCTGTATGCCAATAGCCAGATGCAGTAATATTACTCTGACTTGCCTTTTGCCAGTGTTTTAACTTGCCCCATCAAATCAATGGAAACAGCCCTTGCAGTAGTACACAGAGCAAGGAAGAAGCAACCAATACTAAAATGTACACCTACCATGAATTTGACAGGATCAGAAGACAGGAATGATCGCCCATATAGACCCAGATGCTGTATTTAAACCTAGGCAAATATGTATTGACATCATTGATAGAACTTTTAAAATTCTTATTTCAAGTATTGACCTCTTAAATTTTGTCTTTAAATAAAAATTTTAAATATCATTTATAAGTGTTAATTATAAATATATTTAAATAAATAGGATTGCTTAAAATTATAGTAATTTAAATAAATGTTCATATTTTGTTTTTATGTTTAAATATTCCTTATTATTTGTTTTATTATTTTTAATAAATATTTTAATTATAAATTTTATTAAACGCTCACTATTATTTCAGTAATAGTTTTAACAAGGCTGTAAACCTTAGCAATGAGCGTCTGAAAAAATAGTCACTAAGGACCTCTGTAGGTCTTTAATGTTTTGTAAATTATTAGTGTCATTTATATTTTTCTCTATCTCAATTTACCTATGAGTAAATAAACAATTTTATTCAAATATTCTGTGATGCTGATTTCATGTTTTTAATTGCTAGTCATGGATTAAGTACTTGAAGTGTTAATGTTGTCTCTTGGGATCCAGTCTAGTTACTGGATTGTGCCCATAGGCTTTAAACCCATTATAAATATCCCCACAAGATGTTTCACATTCCTTGCAGCCAGAGAGGCTTATCTCAGTTGGAAAAGTGACCATTTTTTAAAATATTTTATGAAATCTTGGTCTGACTGGGGGTATGATTAATATGTAAGTATTGATCATATTTACTCCTCTGCTTGAGTAATGGGGTCATGAAGTAAATAATTAATGATTAATTATGAGCTAATAACTTAAAATATAAGTAATAATAAACTGGTAAAGCCAGTTTTAAACTCATAAATCCATTTACAAACTTTACTTCAAATTTTTACAAAGTCTTCAAATGTTCAATCTTATTACAATATACATATATTAAACCGGGTCTCCCCAAATTTATCATTAACTAGGTTTAAAAATATCTTTCAACATACAACCTTTTATACTTTTGGAATCTAAAAAGTTTGTTATCTTGCGTTCAACTAAGTTTAATATCTAAACTTAGTAAGCATATTATTAAACACAATACATCACTTCTTGGTAATTATATTTTATATCTTTAACACTAAGGGAATTGGCCCTTCAATCAGAGGGGAGAATACCACTGATACCCATGGCCAGATCAGGCTATACAAAGCATAACACAACCACATTTCCTGACTGGCCTGCCTCAACTACTGGAACAAAACCCTGCCATCCAAAACATTTTATTTGTTTTGAGGATCATACTCAGATGCCAGCCAACCATATTATATAGTTGGCATGTTAAGGATTATAGTACACAATCTAGCAATTGACATATCCCAGACTAGCTCCTACCCCTAATCAGGGGGTCCAGCACATTTAAAATTAACACATATAACATTTATATCTTTTAATAAATGATTACATAGTGACAAGAGAGAGAGAGAATAGACCAAATAATACTTAAACAAACATTAATATTTATTCAAACACACATATATAATGTATTATAACAATCTAATATTTTACATAAAAAAATATAAATGATTAATTAGGCTAATTTTTATAATAGTTCTTCATTAAAGTTCATTTCATTTTAAAAATTATAAAAGATCTATAGACAATTATATTATGGAAAAATATAGTTACCTAGGCTTTTGTAATATTAAATGACACAGTTCATTTGGTTTCATTAGTGTTACTTTCCAACCGTTTGACTTTTTTCTGCATCGATGGTTCCAAGGCTTGCCTTCCATTCTGCAACTTAACAATGGTAGAGAGAGAGAGTAATGACAGCATCTATCTTATGACTTAAGCATTGCTTCCAGGCACAGACAGTTTATTTTTAGTGGAGGGCTTCAGGGTCTGAAGCTCAGTTAAACATTTCTTAAGCAATCTAGCAATGTATGTTGCTAGTTCTGTGACTTCTGCAATAATATTTTCCGCAGCAGTCAAACGATTTACAGACTCAAGAGTAGAATAATATAACAATAGATGGTTGTGATTTTTATATCCTTCTTCTCTCCCATTGTTTTAATTTCTTATCATTATTTTTAATTTTGATTGTATCTTGAATCTGTTTTTTGATTAATTTTTACATTTTGTTTTAACTAATCTCTTTTTTAGATTAATCTACTATCTCTTTGCATTTACTGAATAGATTGCTTACATCATTTTTAATTATTACCATTACTTGTTTTGATTTTATTATCAGTCAGCAATTTTACTGGCATTCAAAAAGTTTTTTTTTACTGATTAATTAATTAATCCTTTTTATTTTAGATTTTTCATTAATCTTTATTTTTACCCATTTATTCTTTTGACTTATTTTTTAAAATTCTTTAATAAGATATTATTTTATATAGTGCTATGTTTTTATACTATAATAGTGATGTTAGCAATTAAGCCAATGCACATGTGCTTTAAAGATAAATTATAAATGAATACTCTCACTTTTCCCAACACAAGATATAGTATTTTAGAAAGGATGGAATGAATACACCCATACTTTCTACCCAAACATTTATGTATGGGAAAATCTTAAGCATATTGAAATGAGAACATGAAGGTGTTAAGCAATCACTTTAAATTACATTTGTTATGTTTGAACGAATGACACTTGCGAAATCTTTACAATTTATGAATGTCATTCTTTAGTTGAAATTAAACATATATAATGAGATATTATTTTATATAGCGTTATGTTTTTATACTGTAATAGTAATATCAGTGATTAATCACTAAAATTTTTTAATGTAAATTGATTTTCAAAAAAATGGATATTAATTTTAAAGAGTATGATGTTTCACACATTTTTAAAATTTAATAATAAATTTTTACATGTCATATATGTAATGATAAATAATATTTTAATATTGAATAAATGTAATGGTAGTAAGAAAATGGACCACTGGTCCATTTTCTTATTGTAAAAAAGTTATTCAGTATGGCAGTTTAAATATTAATTAAAAACACAGAGTTTAAATATATATAGAAGTAAATAGAAAATTGGGTGTGAATTAATTTATGATAATAGCTGGAAAGTAGATTACTTTTTGAGGCTTGAATGGGATCTTTACCAACAGGGGATTATATACGTGAGTGGAAAAATATGGGTGATTTAGTCTGCAAGTTGTGTAAGAAAGGTATAGAGAATATTAGGCATCTGTTAATTGAATATAAATGCCTGAAAGCAGAAAGGATACAAATAATAAAGTTGTGAAAGAATAAACGTAAGCAAAGTGATTATACAGAAAGTGGGTTATTGATTTTTATGCTGAGTTTGGGAAAAGATAAGTGGGATTTAGATATAAAGGCCATGGAGTTGACAAAGATTATGTTATGGAAATGGGATAGAGCAGGATATGGGAAAACATAGGGCAGAGAATGGAAAGTGAAGATAAAGTGGCTAACAGGTTTCTCTGGGTGCAGTTTCTGAGAGTTTCCTGACTTCGTATAAGGAGAAGTCACAGTGCATCACGTCACATAATTTGTAATTACCATATGACATTACATTTATTTAATATTAAAATATATATAGAAGGGAGACCCAAAAATAACAGGAATTTTGTAATAAAAAATGTGTCTTTTAGGTGTACAAATTGAATCCCTTTCAAAGTATAGTTCATTTTTTAATGCAATGCACCAATCTGGATGTGTTTCTCATTTTTGAAGCAGTGTGAAAACTCTTGCAAAGTAATGTATTTTAATGTCTGCATCATTTTTTCATTTGAGAGAATAAAAAAAAGTACACAGAATGAGGTTGAGTGAAAAAGACTGTCATACTGAATTTAATTAAAAATTATTTCACATTCAAGCTTTGTGTGCTGATGTGCGGTCATGGTAAAACTTGCACTCCATATTAAATCAAAAATGGGATGTTTTTTGTTTTACTGCATCAAGCAAACTTTTCAGAACTTAAAAGCTTTTAAATATCTTTCATATAAACAAATTCTGAGTGAACAATGTCATTTGAATTCCCAAAAAAATCAGCATTGTCCTGATATTAGATTTCATTCACCATGCTTTTTTGAGATCTGGTGAATTTGATACTTTTATTAAACCACTCAGAAACTTATGTTTTTCCAAAGAAGCTTGCTTGTAAGCTGTTTCAAGCATTACAATTGTCTTCCCTAAAACAAACCTAGAATTTCACTTATTCCAACTTTTCAGCCATTACAAAAATCAACAAATATGTGAAATGCATTTTGCAAGTAAAATATTGTATGTGGCACCACAATTTCACATGGTGATGTCATTTGGCATATTGATGCAAAAAGATCCCTGCAAGAGGTATCTAGTGGAAAAAGTATATATTATAACAGGCACGTTTACCAAGGAATGATTGTGTTTATTTTAGAGTGCCCTCTCATATATGCTTGTTATCATTAATTTAATTTTTAATAAAAAAGTTTTATTTAAAGATTATCTTTAAAAAAATTATTGGAAGAATGAAATGTGTGTCAGGATGGCATTGTTTTTGTTTTATGTTTATACTTCAATTTTCATATGAGAAATCTAATGGTTTGGATTTTTAGATACCCTAATGTTTTGAACCCAAACATATTTAATTTGTCTAAGTATGAGAACCAGATATTAAATCAATAGGCACAGTACACATTCTAATAATCTCACATGTGAGTTAATTAAGTGTATTTTTCATCCTTTATGAGAAATAATGGTATAAAAAAAACAAAAACTCATTTAATTTGCATTCGATAACAGAAATTGATTTTACGTCAGCCTACTAATGTGAAATTTATATAAGCATACATAACAAGTGTAATATTATTGACTGTTAAATTGATCTTCAAAATAGTCGATTTAGTAGACAGTACATTTTTACACTATATTCATCCAGAAAAAATGACTCTAGTAGTTAATATGGAGATCAGTTTAACACTACCTTCTGAAGTCCATTATTTATTAATGGTTATATAGGTGGCTGAGTGATGTGCAGTGTTGACCATTATCAATCCACTGTAGGATGAAGATCTCTTTAAGTTCATCTTTCTTGATCTCTAATCTCTCTTCTTCACATCATTCTTGCAGACTTTCTTATTTCATCCATCCATCTCACACATAGTCTTTTTCTGAGACTTTTACAATATCTTGGAATCCAGTTTAAGATTTCAATTGTCTATTTATAATCATCTCTTCTAGTAATATATCCAGCTCAACTTCACTTCAGTCTTTTAATTCTTTCAACAATGTCATTATTACCTGTTTGTTTTCTTACCCACATATTGCATTTTCAAGGTATTTTTGTTATTCCTAACATGCATCTCCCTATACTTCTTTGAGTGGTCTGAAGTCTCTGCATTGCTCTTCTATTAAGTTTCCAAATCTCAGATCCATAAATAAAAACTGGTAAAACACTTTTATTAATAACCTTCCTTTTCAAACACATAGGCATATTTCCTTTTAATATTAAGTTATTTCTATCAAAAGCATTCCAAATAAATTTAAGACTATGATTAATTTCATCCATTATGTTTCTATCTGTAGTAATAATCTGACCAATGTATTTGTAGTTATTAACTTCTAATTCATCATAATCGATCTTTATGTTTATCCTTTGAGAAAATCCAATGAACATTACTTTAATCTTTTTAGCATTTACCTATAGTCCTACTTTCTTGCTTTCATTTGATAACTCTTGCAATATTCCCTAAAGTACTGAAGCATTATTTACAAAAACAATATCATCTGCAAAATCAAAATGACTTAAATAATCTCCATTTACTTTTACTCCTTTAGCTTGCCATTTTAATCCACAAAATACTTATTGCAGAATTGCTGTAAAATGTTTTGGAGATATGGAGTCAGCCTGTCTTACACTTTTCTCAATTGTAACCATCCTAATATCATTATGTAATCTAATTATTGCATTTGCATTTTTATAAATATTCTTCAGAATATGACAATATCCTGGGTCTATATCTTGATGATCCAATGCTTTAATCACTGAAAAAATGCTTTTAGAATCAAATGCCTTTTCACAATCTACAAATCCAAAGGATAATAGCAATTCATATTCATTAGTCCTTTCTATAACTTCCCTCAGTGCTTTTGATATAATCTACTATACTAAAACCACTTTTAAATCCAGCTTAATCTTTTAGTTGTTGAAATCCAATGTTCCTTGTAGATGAGTTGTAATTATCTTGGTACAATTTTATATAAAACTGATAAAAGACTGATAGGTATGCAATTTCTAATATCTTCTTTATCACCTTTTTTAAATATTAATATTAATACTGCAATCTTCCAATTATCTGGTACATTTTATCATTTATATAATTTTTTTTGTTTCTTCACCTGCTTCTTTTAATATATTGATTATAATTCCATCGTTACTTGGAATTTTTTCCTTTTTCTGAAATTTAATAGCATGTCTCACTTCTTCATTTAAAATCCTTGGCAATTCAGAAGATGTAATAGATGTAAGAGATACTTGTTCTTTATTACTATATAATTCTTGTTAGAACTCTTCTACCCATTTCATAATGTCATCTCTCTTTTTAATAATAGTTCCAACTTTTTTTCTTATTGCAGATACAAGTTTCCTGCCAATACCAAAATATTGTTTTACACTCTTAGAAACTTTTATTTTCTTCTATAGCTTTCCTTGCTAATTCACAATTATACTTTTTTATATCATTATGAACTCTTCAATCCTTCTTAATATATTATTTTTATATATCTTTATATTTTTTCTTTTCTTCATAAATTCTCTAGTCTCAGTAAAAATTTTATTGGTCAATTGCTGCTTTTTTCTACTAGCTATCTTTGTTGCAGTTTTTAAAAGTATATCAGTTATTTTTCTATTAATTTCATTCAAATCTGGATCGTGTTCAAAATTTACTAATACTTGAAAACTATTTACAAGTTTTAATTTAAATTCATTAGAATATTTCTGAAGATTAGGAATATCAACTGTAAATATTGCTTTTCTTAATATTTTTTGTCCTTCTAGTTTTGCATTAACACATATCTTACAATTTACTAATTGATGATCACTTCCTGTGTTGAATTTATTAAGAACATTACAGTCTTGAAATGTGTATTTTCTGTTAGTCAAAATATAATCCATCTCTGCTGTACCTTTATTTGGATGCTTCGAAGTCCATTTCCTTTTAACATTTTTTTCAAAAAAAAATTATAATATAAAGTTTTTAAACCACTAAACATCACATGATAACCATTTCTTATATTAGCACTTACTGTATGGAGATTTTTGCCTCTTAATATAAAGTTTTTTTCCTGCAAACTTCAATAGTCTACGTACTCTTTTATTTCTAATACCATAACCAAATCTACCTACAGCACTTTCATTTGTTTAGAAATTCTAGCATTAAAGTCTCCCATAACAATTTTAAAATGTTGTTTAGTCTGATCCAAAGCCTTTTGTTCATCCATATAAAAATCTTTTACTATTTCATCACTATGAGAATTTGTTGGGGCATAAACCTGAATTATCTGCATTTGGTATCTGCTATTAAGTTGTATAACTAATGTTGCAACTCTGTACAATACACTACAAACCCCCACAATGTTGTTCTTTTATTTTTTATTTACAATGAATCCTACTCCACTTATACTTCCAATATTTGTGCCTTTGTAGTAGAGTACATATCCACTATTTAAACGAATTGTCTCTTCACCTTTTCTTCTAACTTCTCAAAGTTCAATAATGTTCCATTTAATATGAGACAGTTCTTCTTGCAAATTCTTGCAATCTTCCTTCACTTGAAAGTGATCTGCAGTTGTAAGTACCTATATAAAAAGTCATCATCAGATGGCAGCATGGGTCCACAATCAGGGGATTCTTATCACTCTCTGCCTTTAGCCACCAATTGCTGCTTTGGCTGGTGACATTACAGCCTCCTGAGAATAAGGGACATGATTTTTTTTGTCTGTTGTGATTATATTTATCTATTAAAAAAAATTTCATTCATATCCACATTCAATTTGCCTTATTAGACAACTGAGAAGAAAGATCGTAGTGTTTCTTGATCTTAAACTCAGAGATAAAAAGCCAATAAATTCACCATGCTAGCCAATGTGTGTTAGTGAGCAGCTCATCCAGTTTCATATATTATATGAATAATCACATAGTAATAATAACAAATGCAATTGCAAGAATGTATGGAGTAAACATTAAGAATTTGCCTTGCTTGGTTTCTTTAATGTACCCAAGAAGAATCAAAGAATCATTTTAGCTGTATTTATATATTGGACTATTTCCATCTTCTAATGTTGAGTATTGAATGTCTTTAGAAAAATTTAACTTTACTTAAATTTTCAAAGTTCATTCAATTGTTAGTAATAGCACAAAGGTACATGTAGTAACAGTTGAATGTATTTTTGAAATTTAAATAGTTAAATTTTTTTTAAAATATTCAGTACTCAATACTAGATGATGGAAATAATCCAATATGGTTTCTGAATATACTATGATTTTTCCTTGATAACTATAACTTCATATTTCTACAAAAGATTTACTAAAATTTGCATTTTTTTTTCTAGTTTCACTGCTTCTCTATATTAAAAAGATTATTTTGACTTAGACCATATAGCAGAAAAGTTAAAGCAACGGATGTTTTCATAGAAACTATGGGAATTTATAATGCACAATCTGAAACAAAATAAAAATAATGATTAGATGATTAATTATCTTTAAAAAAGATTTGAATATTAACTATTTTTTTTTACTCTAGATTATGTAAAGTTGTCTGTTTATACTTTTTAAATACTATTATTATATATTTCAGGTGTGCAAGACTGAAGAATCATAAATATAAATATATCTGTGTTCCTTGTGATGATGTAACAGAAGAGTCTATTTGCACGTCATTTAGGTATTGTCAAAAATGTCACCACTGGAACAATGTTTGTAGCTCTTGCTCTTCTAATCGATATGGAGACTTTTGTGAAAAAGGTGAGCATAAATTTTTAAAACATGAAAAATTTACTTTTGCTTTTTAGTTATATTGACTGCTATTACAGAGTATCTGCAGCAGTTTCCTCTACTATGGTTTAAAAAAAAATGAAAGAAAAATACATCACTAATTTAATTATTAGTGAAAAGTTTATTTTTTAAAATTTCCAATATATAGTGATCTCTCAATTCATTGTTTATGCATGTATCCTTTTTCATATCCATTGTCTGCTTTCTTTGGCCCTGAAATCAGCAGCAAAGAATCAATTTTTAAATTGAATTTTGCCATTTATTGTGTATAAAGAATGATCCTAATTTAAATTTTTTTCACATGGATAGATTTTTAAAATTTTAAACTATGTACTAATTATTTTATTAATTAAACAATGGGCAGTTAGATCTTTTTCTTTTTTATTTTTTAAAATTCAGAAATTTTTTTTAATTATACGTTTTAAAAACAATTAACTTTACTGCCAACAT
This sequence comes from Epiperipatus broadwayi, assembly GCA_028023455.1. Classification (NCBI taxonomy): domain Eukaryota; kingdom Metazoa; phylum Onychophora; class Udeonychophora; order Euonychophora; family Peripatidae; genus Epiperipatus; species Epiperipatus broadwayi. The sequence goes on from JAQFVV010000829.1 coordinate 105,701, forward strand.
TTTCTCATTCTGATGTTCATTTTTTAAAAAGAGCTTTTTTGTGAATATACAGACATTTTAATAATCTTACAAATAAATCCTACATTAACAGAGATTAAATTTGTCTAAAGAAAATAAATGTCTTATTCTTTTAAAATAAGTTATTTGTAATGGTAATATACGTTATAAATAACTTATTTTAAAGAATAATTTTGTCTAATCACTTAATTAAAATTAATTCTGATTTTTTTTAAACATGTGTAATTATTTTGACATTAAATTAGATATATTGTATTGTATTTATGAATATATAACATTAAACACAATTGTTTTTAAATAGTAAATGCTGTTATAGTAAATAATACAGGTCAACATTTGATAATACAGTAACAGGATAATGAAATCACTTTCTTATTGGTTCTCTTTGCAAATAAAAAAAGCTTGCCTTGGATACTTAAGTCAGAGGATATGAATATTAATCCAATTATTTTATTGTTTATTAATTTATAGGCAATAGGAACACTTATAATTTAATTACAATTTATCTAAGAGAAGTTAACCAACATATATATATTATAGTTCTTATATAGATTAAACAGATTGATTTTTATTTAATAAAGCAGGGGTCCCCAACCCTATGCCCGTGGGCACCATGGCGCCCGCAGACCATTTTATGTGTGCCCGCCGCTATCCGAACATGATAAAAAATTATTTATCTGATACAAATAAATTTAATTTTTAAAATTTCTTATAAATTATTGTATTATATTGTAATCAAATTGTAGGGCATACTATATTTTTACAGTGTAAAAATATAAATGTTAATTATCTGTTAAAATTTTATTTTTGAAATAAATATTTTTTTTGTTCATTATGTGTATTATTAACAATATCCAACTATAAATTTACATTGAAAAAATAAATAGTGCCTGCAATCTGGTTGAAAAAAATAACTGGTGCCCACCACCTGGCCGGTATTATAGAATGTGCTCTTAAGTGCAAAAAGGTTGGGGACCCCTGTAATAAAGTATAGAAATTCCTTCTTTTTTTAACTTTGTAATAAAAACAATCTATATATAATTTATGTATATAAATACTGAACCATATTAAAATATGTATAATTCATGAGTGTATCGGCATTTGATAATATTTAAAAAAGCTTAAAAAAGTAAAAGTTAAAGATCATTCAAAAGATGCAATTTAGTTTTTTTTTTAGTTAGTAGAATTTATTTTTGATATGTGCAATGAAAGTTATTTGTATTGATATTATCTATTTAATTTAATTAAAATTGGAAAGAATATAAGTGCATACAGATTGCTTATCCAGATAAATAAAAGAAAGATCTTACACTAATTATAGATGGTGGAAATATTCTATAAAAAAGAGACTTTGTAAGTAAAAAATAGTAATAATTGTACAAGATTACAAAACTTGCCTTATGATAAATCAAAAGATAAGGACATACATGCAGACATCTGAAAACTGGTCGAGACTATAAAAAGAAGAAAATAGCTTTAAGCAAGGTCTTGTCTTGTTTGTTTTTCTTTTGGTTGGTCCTAGATGGTGAAGGATTCAGGACCACTCTGTGCTGAACTAATTTGTTGTGTGGAGTGGAAATTGGAGTGCTTGTGGACATCTTTTACCATAAAGAGGTCACTTCAGAAAGCTTTCAAGCCCAGCCTTACTATGGACCAAGAACATCAAAATGTCAAACTAAATTCACAATGAGCTCTTGCATTCCAAGAAAACTATGCATGGAATAATATATGATCTACATAGACCCACATATCTTACTGGTAAGCTAATATTATTCATACCCAATTTGTGACTAAATTAAATGTTTGCATTTACCTAAACTATTAAGCTTATAATATACTACTGATAAAGACATTCGTTATATTATTCAAGAAACTTTCAGTTACAGTCTTCTAGAAGAAATTTATAAAAGAAATGAACATTAATTTTTAAATTGTTTTAATTATTTAACCTAACTATCTGAATGGGTGATTGTATGTTCTTTCCAGTTTATCAATAATTCTCATTTAAATATTTTAATTTATTATAATAAAATATTTATCTTTAATATCAAATTTTCATTGTACATTATTAATTTTTGTTTATTAAATGTTACTATTACAAAATATTATTTTAAGAAATGTATAATTACCTATGCCAACATGTTTGTTTTAATCTATGAATGCTGGAGAAAATTCTATAAGATTAATTGTCAAAAAAACATAATTTCCCATCTTTTTAGTTATTTGCTTCTTAATTTACGATATGTGATGTGATGGATATCAGTGGGTTTATGACCCAGGTGCCCTTTTAAATAAATATAAAACTGATTCCTCTAGCAATAAAAATCATAATAATAAATAAAATACTAGGTCACTTAATCAGGAAAAAATAACTATGTTCTTGAAATATCTGAACTCATACATGAGCAGAATATTCTTTTTCTATAGTTTGATTAACTTTTACTTTCTAGTACATAAAACTAAAGGCCTAAATCCACTGTGAACGTTATAATATATATTTTGCAATTGATGAGTGGGAAGTTTTGAATTATAATATTGGAGTTGTACTTAACGTTAACAGTTAATTAAGTTCTATTTCACATGTACAGTATTTTAGTGATTAATCATTAAATTGTTTTTATTTATATTTTTAAATAGAATTCTGTTCTAGCATTTTTAATTATCTGTTAATTATTAGTATTCATTCTTATAAAAAGATTTTACATAATATTTAACTGTTGACATTTTTATTCATTTTCAGATACTACAATGATTAAAGTCAGTGAATACAATCAGAATACTGGGATCTCTTTTTATCTATTTGAGCTTCTTCTAATTCTTTTATGTTATTAGTTTTATTTTGTAATTTTTTGAGTGGAAAACAATGAAATTGTATTAAGTTTGATCAGAAGAATTCTAATATGAATCTGGCCACACTAACATTTAATTAGCATCATCATAATTATTTTAATCATTATTAATCCACTTCAGGATGAGAGTTTTTCCATGTTTAACCCGGTATATCTAATCCATAGCATTTCCAAATCTCAGAATTTTTTTAAATTTCATCCATTCATCTCATGTCTTTTTTTTTTTTTTTTTACATTTTTTACAATTTTTTTTAATTCAATTGTACATTGATTGTGATCTTTGTTTGAAACACATATAGACCAAATCCATTTTATTCTCTTCATTCTTTTATTGATATTAGTGATGGCTGATTATTTTTAATCTCTCCTGTGATTTCCAACATAGTCTTTTCATACTTAGCTATCTAATTTGAAATCTTTTTTTTTTCTGTTAAGATGTATAAGTAAATATTGGGGAAATATATTCATTTAAAAATTTTCTTTTCAAACATATACACATTTTCTCTTTTACTTTTCATCTCTATTAATAACATCTTTTCTAAATTTAATTTTATGATTAATTTTATCCATTATGTTTCTATATTATTAATAATCTGAATAAGATATTTATGATTGGTCTCTCAATTAATTACTATCAATCTTCATTTCCTCATTTCCTTTTTCTTGAAAAATCATTGAATTTAAGTTTGTTTTGAAATTTATCTTTAGTTCCACTTTTTTGCTCTCATCTGAGAGCTTTTATGACATTTCCTGAAGTTTTAAAGTATTATTTATAAAAACAACTACATCAAATGCAAAATTTAGATCATATAAGTAATCTTCACTTATCTATATTTTCTTATTTTTCCACTTTAATCCATAAAGCTGTAAGACTACCTTTATCACTGTTTATTTTTTTATTGTCACCTTATTGCTGCTGTTGTATTTTGAAATATTTCAGAGTTTGAGATATTTTTAGTATATATATTCAACATAGTAACTCGTATTCAAAAACCTTTTTATAACTTTTTTGAATACTTATATTTGTGTGATTTTTTTTTTAAATGTGTCAATGTGTCGGCAGGGAAGTGAACCCTGGGACAACTGCTTATAAGGCAACTGTGCTAACCACTCAGCCACCAAGCTTGACATATTTATGTGATTTAATATGCTATGATCGTTTTTAAATCCAGTTTGTTCTTTTAGTTGACAAGTCTACACAGTTCTCTGTAAACAAACTGAAATGATCTTAATAAATATAAAAAAATTAACCCTAGACTGATAAGCCTGTATGTAGTTTTGCATATCTTCCTTTTCAGATTTTTTAAATATATTACTGCATTTTTCTAATCATCTAATATTTTATGTATTTACCACATGGGTTTTGTCAACAATTTCTCTATTTTATCACAATCTCTGTTTAAAATATAATAATTTTATAATGATTATACTATTTTATAAACCTTCTCTATTCTTAATAGATTTTCTTGCGTGTTTAATTTTTTTATTTAAAATATTTGGAATTTTAAGGATTTTTTTTTTTTTTTAATATTATAAATATATATATTTTTACACGATTCTTTCATGCATTTTGTGATATTATTCCTCTTTTTTGTAATAGTGTCCTCTTTTGTTCTTATTGCTAAAACAACTTTCTTTCTATACTTTGGGAATTTTTTTTTTTTGCCTTACTTTTTTTTTCTGCTGCTTCATAATAATGTTTCATATATTATTATTGATTCTTCTATACTATTTTACAATATTCTAGATATTTAATTGTTCTAAATAAGTTTTTGAAAAATATTTTATATTCTTTATTTTCTTCATATGTTGCTTGTCTTAGCAATCTTTGTAGCAATTTTTTTTAGTAGAATGTCAGTTACTTTGTTACTAATCTCATTCAAGTTGAAATCATCTTTTAAATTACTATTTTAAGTCAAGCATTGGTGGTCGAGAGGTTAGCGATGGCTGCTTTACAAGCAGTTGTCCCGGGTTAGCAGGGTTCGCATGAGGAAAAAAAAATACTATTTTAAAACAATTTTCAAATTTATTGGAATGTATCTGAAGGCTATTTACAATATATTGTTTTTCTTAATAACCTTTATTTGTCTAACCTTGCATTAACATGTATCTTACATTTTATTTATCCATGGCCTTTTGTTGAATCTATTAAACATATTATAGTTTGAAATACACATTTTCTCTTAGAAATTAATTTAACTCTGCTTATTTCTATTTATTTTCATTTTCAATTTTTTTTTTTTTCCAAAAAAGAAATATACAATATACAGTTGTTTTTTCTTCTGAAAATTCCATGTAGACTGCTCTTATTTTATTTCCAGACATATTTATCCATAATACTTTCATCACTGTTTTCCAGTTCTAGGATTAAAATTTTCTTTGGCAGTTTAAAAGGATTGCTTTAATTTCATCAAAAGCAATTCTATATATCTAATATAAAAATCTTATATTTCTTCATTATATTGAGAACTTGTTTGGGCAGAATCTTGAATTCCTGAATATTTGATGTATTCTGTTAAGTTGAATCATTAATTTTACTATTTTGTCTACATAACATCACTTTTCATAGTATTATTTTTTTCATCTTTTATTTATGATAAGTTTCACTTAACTTGTTCTTTCAGTATTTGTACTCTCTAGCAAAGTATATGCCCATTTTTCAAATCAATTATTTCTTCATCTTCTAATTTCATGAGGTCCATCATTGTTTCTTTTAATATTAGATAATTCTTTTTTTTAATTCATACAATCTTTGTTACTTGAAAATGATCTATAATTAAAGTATCTAAATTAAAAGTCATCATCAAACATCACCTGGGTCCAATATTAGTTCTTTGTTTTAATTTCTGAATCTGGAATTGTAAGAAAAATGATAAAGTGTCAAGTATTCTCTGCTGGAAAATAATTCATTTCTATTTCTACTTTAAGATTGCCCTTGCTTCAATGGAGGATCATGTGATAGGATTACTGGTGCTTGTATTTGTACTAGCAGTTTTGAAGGAAATAGATGTGAAAAAGAAAAAAGTAAGAAATTTTTCAATAATTTAACTTAAAACTTAATTAAATATAATAATTACTTATTTTCTATAATTCAATTCAATATTTGAAAGTTTAAATTCGAGTGATAATGTAAAATAGAATGGGTCAATAAATACCCAATATTAAAAATGAATACCAAATAACAGTATTGATATGTAGATTTATAAAAAATATAAATTTGATGTATTTGTCTAATTCTGATTATTTAAAAAAAAATGTCTAATCACATTTATAGTTGTGAGTATAAATAGTTGTAGAAATATCTTTTATTAAGACAGTACTATGTGTAATAGTATATTTGACATTTGCTGCCTTTTATTTTCTGATGCAATTTTTTTTGCCTTTTCCAAATGTATTATTATTATTAGGTATTACTGTTGCGAACTTATCCCAACTCATTTTGAGCATATCCTCAAATAATTGTCATTAGTACAATATTATCAAGATCAGATTCAAATTATAATAAAACTGACCAATGAAATGACAATAAAAGAAAATAAATAACCAATGGCATAAACAGGCCAATTGAAAAGCTAGGTAACATTGACTGTTTCTGGTAAAGATGGGGATCTTGCTATATATTGAGGTCTATTTGAAAGGAAAGACAACTTTCAGATGTTCAGACAACATCAGATAATTGTCAGATGTTGAACAGCCATACATACTTGCTTACTATATAGTAGAACATAATTAGACATGCTCAAACTTGTAACAAGAACTTGCTAACTGCAGTAATCATCATATCTGCATGCAAGACAAGGCCACCCTTAGGCTCAAAGTTACAGCATTTTTTTTCAATTATTACTATGTATTGCTTACTGGTCAACTGTATTAAGATAGACCATTGTATCTAAACATTTGTATGTATTTTATATTGTAAATATGTATAATAAATATTTATATTTATTTACCAAGTTCTAAATTACCCATAAATAACCAAGAATATTACTCCTAGCCATACTACAGTATAAACACAATAGTTACTAATAAGAAAAATTCATTTACTTTTTTAGTAATTCTAAATCATTTAAATTTTATTATTGCCTCATGTGTCAATAAATATAATATTAATTAATTAAAAACACAAAAAGCCTTAGCATCTGTCCACATTCTCCCTCAACCTGATATACATAAAATAAATTGAAATGATATCAAATCATCAAAGCACTGTTTACAATATTTAGTATGAAGATTTCATATAATACACTCACATACATTACTTTTATTTATAAATGTCAAACTCTCTAAACTCACAACTTTGACATTAGCCAGCTCAAATAAATACACAATTAGTATTACTAATCATGTCAAAGTTATGAGTGCAGAAAGTTTGATCTTTATGAATCAAAGTGTAGCAAAATAAATGCTAAAGAAATTACAACCCAAGTCAATTGTGCAATGCTGATGATATAGAAAGCTTAAATATATCTAAAAAGATATTATATATGAAAAAAGAATGTTGAAGTTGAGTTATCCCATACATTTATATATAGATATATAATATTCAAATATAAGTATATTGTCTATATTAAATTTTATGTAATTATAAGGGACTTGAACTCAGAGTTTCAAGCTCCTACAGCTATGCACTTTATCTTATACAACTGGTACACATGATTACGTATATGTGAAAAAGATAAATGTCTCCAATATATGTATTTCATGCAGAACCAGAATTCATTATTCGGTCCAGTTCACCATCTCTAACACATATATATTTAATCCCTGCTCAGTTTATATTAAGAGAAATCTTTAAACTTTAATAGACAAGCTTTAATATTCTTCACTCTCCAACACTTCAACCTTCCACATCATTAAAAATCCATTAATGGAACCCTCAAAACCATTGTTGATGCCAATATTATTGTCATACCCACATTGACTGTAAGTCACTCTAACACCTCACATATAGGATCTTAATATGTCCATTTAAATTATACAGAAGGATGGAAAGAATAGAGCTGAATATGTAATATTCAAATATAATTATATTGCCTATACTAAATTTAATGTAATTATAAGGGATTTGATTTCAGACTTTCAAGTTTTCTACATGATTTATTTGTTCTTTTTCTGGCATGCAGTATTTCATTTACAGGTTAAAAGATAGGAAATTTTATTCATTTCTTTTCATTAGAATTTCCAAATGAGACAAACACATACAGAGACTTATACTCTTTGTTGAAGACAATATTACAGATTACTTTAGGAAATAACTTCTCTACATTTTTATTCCAGTGAAGGCAGGTTATATGGAAAAAAATTATGTTTAGCTTTTAGCTGAATTTAGCACATGGTTTTTATTGTAGAAACCAATTTTATGACTAAATTTAAAGTATGCTGAAAACTTGGATTAGAACTTATGGTATTCTATGCAATAGCTTGGTAAAGATTTCTGCTTCTTTATCAGCTGGATTAAGACTTGACTGCTCCCTCTTCAATAACTAAGTTAGAAATCTTCTTACCAGACTCTTGCATCTTCTGACTGACTTATTTTCACCCCATTTATTTGGGGGGGGGCAATCTTGCCTACAAACCAATCACAATCTGTCTCTAACATGAAAGTTTTTATTACAACCAATTAAATAATTTTTTATAAATACAATTGTTTAGATATTTTCTTCGTTAAGCATAGACATTGAAAAACAAGTCAAGAACTTAAATTAATTTTATAAAATTCTTCACATTACTTTCTAATTAAAAAAATTTTCTTGCAAAAGGAAAACAAGATAATCAGTTAATTATATTGATTTTATTTTTTGTAGTGAAAAAAGATAAAAGGAAAAGAAAAACAACAACTTTAATTAGAAATAAAATTTACCAAAGGATTAAAAATCTATTTTGTTTTTCTTTTTTAAAAAATACTTTTAAACATAAAACTTTATCTCTCTTTTAAGGTTAAATTAATATCTATTAAATAATTTACAAAAAAAGAAAAAAATATTTTTCTTAATACATTTTTATAGTTTATATTAAAACTTCTAATTAATTATAATTACTGAAGAGAGTAAAAAAAAACTTGCTTACATTCTTTTACAATTTTCTCTCTCTTTTACAATCATTTTAACTCTTGTTATAATATTTATATAATTAAAATCATTATTTAATAAATTTAATGTTTGAGGACTCTCATACTATCATTTTGGACTTATTTAGTTAATTGAAGATCCATTATTATAAAAATGTGCATGTGACAATTAAATATTTCCCCCATTAATTAAATAATTCTAGATGCTTAACCCAAGGAACATGCTTGCCAACTTATCTAATTATTTTTAATGCAGCTATGTAGTCACCTGGTTACATTGTCCAGACTTGAATGAGAAATGAAACTGAATTGGTTCCCTTTCTTGATATTTTAGTTTAATACAACCAATTTCATTTCACTACAACAAAAATATATATTATTCATGTTTAGCTGGGCTTTAACATTTCCTCAGACTTACAAGCTGAGATATAATTGATTAAACCATATTGGTCTATTGGGTCAAAAGTAATTGTCTTATTTTTTGATATATTTTTATTTCTAGAGATAGGAATGAGTATTTCCAGCACCATAATTGACAGAAAATCTCTTTACAGAAAAGTTTACAATGCAGCATGACCATCACAAAAGCTATCAGTTTAATCATAATGCAACTTACTACCCAGAGGGCATATTGAGAAGGTTTTTCCAAATGGAATACCTTGCTTATTTACTTTATGAGTCTTATAGGCTCAACATCATGACAGTTGTGTGCCTGGTAGACACTTCAGTATTCTATTGATAAAAAGCCTTACTTCTCTGAAGGGCTTATTCAGAAAAAGCCTAAACCTTTGGTAGGTGCAGTGTCAACATAAAAGTTTGGAGCCATTATGAACACACCACATCTCTATATCTATAAGAACATCGTCTATCCACCATCAGCCCTTAATGCAAAGCTATTGTACTTGGAGTAATATGAAATACTATATTTTTTCAGATAAAAGTCTTAATGACTGAGCATTATATGTTCATTTTTCTTTTCCTTCCTCTTCTTCCAGTATAAAGGCATTATTATCATACTGGTTTACAATTTGAAATGAACTTTCATATAGGTTTTGAAATTTTTTGTAAATATTGTTTTACAGATGATTTATCAGATTAGCTCATATCATTACTTGATTCCTTACTTGGAATTTATGATAAGAGTCATGACATTTGTTTTCTCATTTCATTCTCTAGTTATCTGTTGTAGTGCTCTAATTTTATCCCTTTTGTTATCTATTGGATCAGTTATTATTGGAAGCTTTATCTTATATAGAATGGGTGCATATTTTTATAATAAAGTTGAACAGGAGCAAAAACAGTGGATTCATTAACTGTCCAATTTATATAGTTTACTACTTATCTATTTACCCAATCACAATAGTTGGTATTAATATAGACCTGGACAGTTGACCCAGTTCATGTATCACCTGCTCACATGGTTTGAACTAATGATTTTAAATCAATGTCAAGACATGCTTAATTCCTTGTTTCTCGATCCATTTTCTATAGTATATCTATTTTTATTTCTTTCAACATTTCTTCTGTTATTTTTTTATTTTCCATTTCTCTTTGTTGATTCTTTTTATTATCCTCTTTTTTTGTTTATTATCTTCTCTTTCTTGGTCTCTCTTTTTATTATTTTCTTCTCTTTGTTTCTCTTTTTATTATCTTTAACATTTCTAATAATTGGAATAACATTGAAGTATCCTTTATTCTTTGGGTTCCTTCCATTGGTTGGTGATCATTTTCTTTCAGATCACATTCTTCTTCCATTTTTTCCCCTTCCCTCTTGTCAACATAAATGTTTCTATTATAGACTTTTATTTTTCAAGAAAAACTGTAAAATTATTTTGTTACACAGGAAATACAAACATGAACTTTAAAGATATCTCATAACAAGTATAATTTCACCTCTTCCATGCAACCCTATTTCACTTGTCTAATGCTACAATTATTAAAATCCCTAATTTACCATTCTATCAACCTTATTGTCTCAATATCTAGCTTTATTTATTTGATTTATTTCCCCTGTTTTATTCTTAAATTACAGCCTATTCATGTGTGTGTGTGTATGATTGATTTCCATTTTGGCTTGTATTTTTATTATAAATATATATTATATACAAAAGCAAGTTCATGTCAGGAAACATTTACCAAAAGCTTTCTAGAGATCTGATAAGAATCTGACAGCAAAAGAATGCATAGTGACCTGCAATCCTGGGATAGATAAAGAATCTGGTCACTGGACTATAATTATACAATGCAGCATGAACACCTAAAAGTCTATCTCATTTTAGCCACTATGCTACTACAACCCCAAATATTGCAAAAGTCTTTGCAATGCTTTGCTCCTTTTCTTGGAGACATAGAAGCTGGGGATCATGGAAAGACTATGTTAACTGGTCCACGATAATAAAAAATATAAAAATCTGAAGTAGGCTTGGATCAATGCCTGAGAAAAAACACTCCATGGAGTGTTGCATAACATGGAGTGTTGCATAACAACATAAAATCCTCCTTCCATTATCAAAACTGAAAGTACATCTGAGCAAATTTTAATAGTCAAAACTCAATCCAATCTTTAAAAGCATGCTTTGATTTTTTGATCAACTTTAAATATGAGCTTAAAAAACATTAAAACTACTATTTTATATTCTATAATCAAATTATAACAATCTTCCTCTACACTCTTGTCACATTTCACAGTAATATTTTTAATTAATTCTGCATCAAAATATAGAATTTTGTTTTTTAGATATATTTCTGAGATCCAAGTTGGTCACTGATCATCATCAGGCCTTCAGTTGGGTTGCCAATTGTAACAATATGGAAATAGTTGTTATACAAGTTGAGCAATAATTGTAAAAGTATGTAAAGCAGGGTTAATAAGAAAGAATCTGAAGGTAGGTCCCACAATTGGATATCCATTTGTAATAGTACACCATGTTAGGCAGAATTACGAGGTGGGAAACCATCATTATCCCAAAATAAAATATAGAATTAAATATAAAAGGAATGATCATGAAAGATCAGCACAAAATTAATTACAAGTTCATCAGAATTACAAAAAAGGTAATAATCATCATGAATAACCAATAATAAAAAATAAATCAACAGTCAATATTATGAGTCTATTTAAATATAATCCACTAGAGACCAGGTTAACATTTTGATTCTTCCAAACCTAGGGCAGGAATGCAAACAATAATTTATCTGGATGCACATACTTAGGTACTACTCCATCAAAATACAATAATAAGTGAAATAATTTTGAGATACTAAAAATATCCTGACCATCATCAATGCTCTGGCCCCTTAGTCCCATTAATGTACTGACCATCTATAAACTAAATTTCTAAATAATAAATAAAATGGAGTGTAGTACATGAACTTTAAAGGATATCTTTTTGTGCCAACCAGTATTAGAGAAGTAATGAAATCATAACCTGGTTGTTCAAAACATTAAACATAAATCTTTACTCCATATAACTGCTATGCACAAATATAAATTAGGAATAAAGAACTCTATAAACTATTACTGTTATCAAGAGATAAATAAATAAATATGCTTATTATAAATGACTTTAAATAATTCTTAGGTTTATCCTACTATAAGTAAATAGTTTTACTGGTATCATTTAAAAAATCCTAGAATACTAAGCTGTCGTGAAATAAAGTCACACATAGCAAATTATGACCCAGGAATTGTGTAGAATAAAGAAATTAAGACTATTTTAAAACAAGTATTCAATAACTAATTGGTTAACAATAAACAAAAAAAAAATGACGTAATAGTATAAAATTTGAAACTTTCATTTTTTCAAAAATATATTTTCATAAATTATACTCAATCAGTTGATTTTTATTTATAAATTAACTTTTAATTAATTAAGTTGTTTCTTTTAAATAACCAAGAGTTGTAAAAGCAACATTTTCTAAATTAAAGATAACAGTCTTTGATTTAGCATAATTAACCTTTTGTTAAGTTTTTAGGAGAGAAAATGAATAAAAAGAGAAAAACATGTTTTAAAAAATTAAATTTATATTTAAAAAAAAATAAAATTTAAAAAAGCTCAAGAGAAAATTGAAGGGATAAAAAAAATGTTTCACAATTTGAAAACATTAATAAAAATGTTTAAAATTTTCAATTCTTAGAAAAACAAAAAATTACTTTTATATATAAAATTTTTTTTTTTTACTCTTAATAATACAAATACAGTGTGCACACAAAAAATACCTTTAACCATAATTTGATGCTTCTGATGATTTCTTTCCAATTATAATTGCCAGTTGAATTTTTTGCTTGAAGGCTTCTATACATGAATATGTTTCATTTGTGTTTTTTCTGGGGTACAATATTCATTTACAGATTAAAAATAGCAAGTTTTATCTATTTCTTATCATTAAAATTTCCAGATGAGACTAACACATATAGAGACTCATGTTCTTGATTGAAAACAAGGTTGCAGATTACTTTAGGGGGTAACTTTTTCATTTTTATTCCAGAGAAGGCAGGTTACATGAAAAAAGATGATGTCTAGTTTTTAGCTGAATTTAGCAGATTGTTTTTATTGTGAAGACATTTTAATGACTAAACTCATAGTATGCTACACGCTTGATTAAAATGTATCCTATTCTATGCAATAGCTTGGGAAAGACTTCTGTTTCTTTTTTTATCAGCTGGATTAAGATTTGACTGCTCTCACTCTCTTCTGTCTTTTTCAGCATTTGAATTAAGACTTGACTGCTCTCTTCAACAGCTAAGTTAGGAATTTCCTTCTTATCAGACACTTGGGTCTTCTGACTTATTCACACACCCATTATTTTTTTTAAAACAATCTTGCCAAAGCCAATCACAACCTGTCTGTAATATGATAGTTTTTATAACAGCCAAATTAGATAATTTTATATAAATACAATGATTTAGATATTTTCCTCTTTAAGCATAGACATTGAAAAATGAATCAAGAACTTAAATTAACATCATGAAATTCTTGACATTACTTTCTAATTAAAAAAATTTCTTGCAAAAGGAAAACAAGATAATCAGTTAATTACACTGGTTTTATTTTTTGTAATGAAGAGAGATAAAAAGAAAAGAAAAACAACTCTAATTAGAAATAAAATTTACCAAATTATTAAAATTCCATTTTGTTTTTTCTTTTTGTAAAAAAATACTCTTAAACATAAAACTTTATCTCTCTTTTAAGATTAAAATTATTATCTATTAAATAATTTAAAAAAGGAAAAAATTTTTTTCTCTTAATACATTTTCATTGTTTACATTAAAACTACTAATTAATTATAATTACTGAAGAGAAAAAGAGAGAGTAAAAACACTTATTTACATTCTTTTACAATTTTTCTCCCTTCTACAATCATTTATAACTCTTATTAAAATATTTATATATTCAAATCATATTATTATTTAACATTTAAGAACTCTTGCATTATCATTTTCGAACTTAAAATATTTTAATTGAAAACCCATTATTATTATAAAAAATATGCAGGGAAAAATTAAATATTATTTTCTGCATTAATTAAATAATTTAACTTGATGAATATGCTGATAACTTAATCAAATTATTTTTAATGCAGCTAGGGAACCAGATAGTTGCAATATATAATGATTTTTTAATGACACTAATCAAATTATTACCAAATAAGAAGTATATTAGTATAATAATAATAATAATATATTATTGTAATTAATCTTTTTTGATCTTGAACATTTTTCTTTCTTTATATATGCATCTATAAATATTTTTAATGTATACAACTTTATCAATATATAATTTGTAATAATATTTAAATTTTTTTTATTATTGTTTAAATTCTTTATTAACCTTGTTTATTTATTTAGTAAAAGGATGTTCTTTGCCTTGTTCACCTAATAATGGAGTAGCTTTTGAAGATGGATTCAGTTTCAAACAAGGTAGTGAAGTGTCATACAAATGTAATGCAGGTTATGTTTTGATGGGATCAGTAAAACAACTTTGTTTGCCCAATGGGATATGGAGTGATAAGATGCCAACTTGCAGTAAGTTTTGCCTTTTTATGTTATCTAAATTCTCTAATTAATTTATGAAATAAATGAATACTCTCACTTTTTCCGACACAAGATATAGTATCTTTAAAGCACATGTGCATTGGCTTAATTGCTAATATCACTATTACAGGATAAAAACATAGTGTTATATAAAATAATATCTCATTATTTATTAAATAATGCATTGACCACTTTTCAGCTAAATATAATACCATATTCATATTTTACTTCTAGTTTATAATCATCACATACATATATTAGTAGGAAATCATAGAAAAAAGTTATAATTTGAATAGTTTATTATAAATCACAATTTATATAAAATTATGTACATAGAATTTGTCCTGCCAAGATATAAATTGAGTTTGAATATATTTTAGTGTAGTTAATAGATCTGTATATGGTACTATTTAATGAGGGAAATAACTCTTTCTGCATAAATATGTCATTATGTGATTTAATTTAGATAAGCAGCCACTGCAAAAATCAGTCTGATAAAGTATGATCAAAGAGTCTAAATGAGGAGTCAACAACATGATGATATCCGGGATTAATTTTTAAGATGTTCTCACTGAAGTTAAAGTTTAGAAGATCATAAAAACTCTAAGATATGATACAAATGAGAGATATGAGCTGAATATAGACAACCTCAGCATGCAGATGGCAACCATGTTCCATGCATAGAACATAATATAGCCTCTTATTACATTGAGATTATGGTTTCCTGCCTGAAATGGATTTAACAAGTGATCCATTTGCTTGGCAAATTTTTCCCGATTCCTCACATTTACAAGCAGTTGCTTAGTCAATGCAATTTAAACAATTTCTTATAAAGCATGTGAGAGTGTTGATTTGTTGTGTAAAAAATCTAATATTTTTTTAATTCAAAATCCATAATGGATAAATATAACAGGAAAAAAAACATTATTTGATTTTAAATACAAACGTGTCTACTTATTGTGCAATAATAATATTAAGATCCCCACAAAAAGTAATATTGAAAGACATTTCAAAACTCATACAAATTTTGATTCTCACTATCCAATAACAAAGTTTTTTTTTACTAAACCACTTCAACAATCTAAAGCAGCAATAATGGCTCCATTTTAAATATTGCCGTTGTTATCTAATTAAAAAACATTTACAAATAGTGAATTAGTGAAAGAAGCTATGCCAGAAGTTGCTAATGGACTCATTTGGAGTGGGAATTAACAACTGAATGGAAAAATACATTTTGTTTTTGCTAAAGCTGAATGAATTGACAGACAAAACAGATATATCACAAATAGTAAGTTACCAAGTCAGTGTTTAGTGATTTTTTCATAATTTCTTAAAATTGTGCTACTGAAGGTGTCAACCATAGAGGAATATATATTTTCTGTTTTTAAAAATTATGTAATGTAAAAAAAATTACTGATACAAAAGTTAACATCAATTATAATAGATGGCACAAGCAATGATTAATAATAAAAAAAGATTTTATTGCTTTATGTAAATAAGATTCTTTATTTCCTAAATTTATATCATATCACTCTATCCATGTACGAGAGAATATATTGTTAATTGCTATTGTTATATTTGATTAAAAAACTATATAACATTAATGTAAAAAGAAAAATAAAATTGCATGAATGTGTATATAAAATTAGTCAATATTGAACGACATTAAAAATTTATTCTAAAAATAATTAGTATGCACAGGAAGTGAAATTATGCAAATACAAAAATATCCTAGCTATGATAATTTGCAAGTAGATAAAATGAAACTATTTATGCAAATTCGGTCATATAAAACATGTACTGACTATCTAGAAATAATAGAGCAGTACAGTGTATAATGTGTGTGAGAGCAGTTTAGTGCTTGCAAAACAGTCGTGCACGAGCAATGCAAAATGCTGAAAAGAGCGTAACAGTGGAAAGTTAATGAAGAAAAATTAACAGAGTAAAATAAAGGACTGTAATAAGAAAAATGCAGTATTATAACTGAATACTAAAAATAATTGTATGCATGATTTGAGACTGATTTAATTTATTGAATTTAATCAGTAAGCTACTAGTTGAAATATTAACAATTAATTCAGGGTAATAAACTTGATAGGTTTTAAACTTTCGTGCATTCTATGTATAAAATAATTTAATGAGTGGACAGCTGGCTTAGGTCAAATCTGCACTTATAGGTATCAGTAACTAAAATTATTAATTCCATAAGATCAGGAGCAATACAAAACAAATTATTTAAATTACTTTTAGAACATAAACACATTAAATTCTCTGGCTTTCTTTTACATACTGAAGAGAGATAGATTATCAGAGATTATTTGAGCAATTTATCCATCTTTTAACTGTAAATATAGAAATTCATTGCATCAAGAGATAAATTTTGCAAACAATTAAAAAATAGAGATTCGTTAATTGACTTCAGATTTCTACAAGATATAATTAATGAAGTCTAAAATTGCAGAGAGAAATCAGTATATTGCTGACATGATCAATGTAGTGAATATATTCAAACGTAAGATCGTGTGATTGAAATTCCAACTGATGAAAAAATCATTATCACATATTCTAAATATAAAGCATACACTATTAGTAATTTTCTTCCATATTTGCTCTAGAAATAATAAACTTACAAAATGTTATTGCTATAAAAGCACCTTTTGAAACTAAGTAATGAACATGGTTGTCCTATTTTAAGAAAAGTGGGGGTTAAGATTTAATTTCTTTATATTGTCCAATGTCTCTGTTTTTAAATATAAAATATTTGAAATCAAAATATTGAACAAAACTTAGAGGTTCACATTTAGATAATCACTTATGAATAGGTAACTAAATATATCTTCAATTACAATAAATTAGCAGATTTACATTCCAAAGAGACATTCATTATATGTATCATGTAGTTGAATATGAATGTATATATATTAAATTAAATATTTCAATCGATTGTTATTCTAATAAAGAATATAAATGGGGAGATTTTATCCATGTAAACAGAGATAATTTATATATTGAAACAGGTATACTGTTCCATGCATATATATTCAAAAGACCCCCCCCATCTAAAAATACTGGCATGATTTGTTGTTAGAAAAGAAAAGACTTAATAATGGTTGAGGAAAACTAAAAATTTAAAGAAACAAAGGAATCATGAAAATTGATAGCAATGAAAAAAGAAAGTTAATTTGGTCAAATTAAAAATAAAAAAAGACACAACAAATATGTTAAATCTGCAATTAAAAGAAAGTATAAATCTTTCTTTATTAAAATTCATCAATCCAAAAAAAAGGAAATCAATAAAGTAAAAAAGAAAAAAAATATATTTAAACATTAAAAAAAGATAAGTTTATTTTGCATTGCAGAAAAATAATTTGTAAGGCAAAATAACTTAGGTGTTAAGCCAATGCCTTTAGGCAAAGAAATGTAAAGTTAATTGGAATTCGAAAACACATAGCCAGATAATTAAAAACGGTCTTCTACGGCCAAAAAGAATAGCCAATGAGCTGGGGGAAATGGCACAAACGTGGATGAAAACATACTACCAACACCAATTAAAGCAGGCATCATGTAAAGAGAATCCATTCTGATAAGCAGAAAGTATAAATAGCTTGAAAAATTTGGATTATCAGACAGAAAGAATAATTTTTATTATTATCGTCGGTTAAGTAGTTTTTCTTTTTAGAAGTCATATTGAATAAAACAAGCAGAGAAAGTACAAAATATTTGGAAAATTCGGATTATCAAAGAGTGTTTATTTTTATCAGTTTTACTAAGTAAAGCAAGACAGAAAAATCAAAACTTAACCATGAAAAAACAATATAACATGGGCGGTTGACCTGCGTTTTTCTCTTCATCCACAATCATGAAGTAAGCTCCAGCCTGTCTACTGTGCCATTCATTAAGCCCCATGGGTATTGAAAGAGAACAACAAGTAATAAGGTAAGAATTAAAAAATAGTAGCAATTCAATTATTAATGCTATGAAAAAAATTTTAATAAAAAAAAAAAATTAATGGAGAAATATGAAAACGTTAATTGTATTCTATATTTCAAAGTATAAATGAAACTGCTAATGAATTTATGTATAAAAATATACGTTTGCAGCAGACCAAGTAAATATTTATGTTAGAATAATTAAATGCTGTATAAATCATAAATGCTTCAACTCCATATTACTTCTATCTGGATAATATAATAAAGTTTATGTGTATGAATATACCTCTATATTTGAGTAAATTATAAATGCTTCAACTGCATATTACTTCTATCTGGATAATATAATAAAGTTTATGTGTGTGAATATACCTCTATATTTGACTAAATTATAAATGCTCAATTGCATATTACTTATATCTAAATCAAACAATAAAGTTTGTGTGTATGAATATACCTCTGTATTTGACTAAATTATAAATGCTCAATTGCATATTACTTATATCTAAATCAAACAATAAAGTTTGTGTGTATGAATATACCTCTATATTGGACTAAATGATAAATGCTTAATACTCACCTGAATATTGATTTTGTGGGAGTAATTTAAACCACATTACTGGATTTAATAAATTTAATGAAATACTAATGGACTGCAAATAAAATAAATTAAGGTTAACTGAAACTCTGAATTAGACACAAAATGTAAATTGTTAAAGAACTTGCATTCTCTAATTCCTATTGTACTATTATTGACTGTATACTAAGATACACAGTGGACTGCAAATAAAATATTTGTTAAATTAAGTGGAACTCAGCATCAGATGCTATTAGTTGTCTTCATTACTCTCTCTCTGTTATCTTAATATGACACATTCCTCTCTGTGAATAAATTATATAACTAAAGATGTAAGTTGTTAAAAGAACTATGAAAGGACTTTATTATACTCTCAACAAGTTATATTCTTTAAGTCATACTGAAGTATACCAAAGAAACCCAATGGACCAGAAATGAATAAAACAATGAATCTTCACATGGATATGAAGGAACTTTATTAGAAAAACTTGCAAATTAATTTGTTAAATAAATTTATTGTTACTTAAAATTAATCTTAGTTATCCAGTTGTTCAATCATATTTTGTTTTTGTTGCATCACTCATCATTCATTGCACTTGTCCATAAGAATCTCATACCTCCTGAGCTACATCTGGCATAACTAGACCTAGGTAAGTCAGGTTGTAGTGAGATGGAACTCTAGTGGCGCCGTTTGGAAAACCAAACATATAAATGTCTAGATGCTTCCAGCCTCTATGGTGCTACATCCTCTGATGAGCAGGAAATATTGTTGTAGGGGGGGGGTTAACATCTGCATTGGGTAATGCCAATTGATAGTTCCTTCCTGCAACATGCTCATCAGCAAATTGTTACAACCGAGGTAATAAAGGGTTGTATGGTGGTCCGGTTACAATATATATATATATATTAAAATTATGTATCACAATAAAATAAAGTTGAAAATTTTAATCTTGTCATTTTATTAAATATCTAATTCTAAATTATCTGTAAATTAAGTGCATATAATATTATGGAACCTCAGAAGTTTTCAAATTTGTTATGGCATTTTCATGGCAAAAAACTTGTCAACTCCTGGTCTAGACTATTTTCCTATAAAGTTGTTGGAAATAGAATGAACAAAGTCTATTAATTTGTCAGATGCTAAACAAACTATTGATCAATCCTCAATTGGTTACTTACAAAATAATTATTAGATATGATGATTAACTGCAAATAATAAACAGTGCCTAACAAAAAATGTTGTCTAATGTGTTTTAAGATATGAAGTTGATTTTACAGTGTTTTTTGTTATCATTCTCCTTTTTATTTTTACCAAACTATTTTTATTCTTACCAAGATTAATTTTTCTTCATCTTACTCTAAAATTATCTACTGCAAACCTAAACTATTATTGACATCTAGAGTTCATTAATTGTTTAGGTTTTCAGTAGATATTTCTAGAATAGTGTGAAGACTAAGCTAAGAATAATCTATCTTTTTGTTGGCATTACAATTTTCATGCACATAGACAATATTCATCATAAGTTTCTTATGCCATTAATCATCTCTGTTCTAAAAGTGATAGTGAAATTTTGTGATATTTCCATCCTTTATTACATCTAACAATTCTGATTTCACTCTTTTTCCTTTTTTCTTATATGAAAATATGCATGATTATAAAGGGTGAAAACTCTGTAGACTAAATGTCATTTATTATAGCTTTATATGAAGCATTATAAGCAATGAAGATTTACTTTGAAACTGTATTGGAACAGGATTTTCATTGAAACAATGATTACATTTTGTGTAGCTTATTCAAGAAATTCTTACTTCCCAAACGTAATAGGATCTAGAAATGAAAATCTAAAAAATGATCTAGTAAAATATGGCTAGGTTATCACACCTGCCAGATTACTTATTTCAATAATAGAAAGTAGTTGAAATAATAATAATAGTGGAAAAGTATTTAATTTTTTTTTTCTAAATAGTTTTCTAAATATGGTGCAGACTTTATTTATTATAGACTCTTCAGCACTTGAGGTCAACCTTTGTATCTAATATGTTAAGATTTTAAGATTAATATAACCTTTTTAGTGAAAGTTATTTTTTGGAGGTATTGTATTCAGTATGAGATTTAATTTGGTATCTTGTATTCTTGAAATTTCAAAATTGATTAGTGGAAAACTAATGACAATTATTTTCCTCAGTGATAAATCAATACCTTTTCTGCAATATTATATTCATAAAATTGTAGAAAAAACTTTTATTTCTTGTTGTATAGCGTTATTACAACAGTATCAATAAAATGTTTATTGGGAGGGGAGACTTCAGTGTATATTGATGTGGCCTAAGATAATTGAATATAATAAATGATAATGGATCTTTGAAGCCAAATGGGTAATTTTCATGCAACATATGGACTGATTCATAAATACTTAGTTTAACCTAAAAAATTAACATAATGGAACTTTGATATATCCAATCTCAAAAAAATAGTTATCTGTAATTAAGAATCAGAAAATGAAAATTTTTATTCAATATTATATTACCATTGGTCTGAAAGATCAGTTTAAAATGTTCTAATATTAAAGTGAGTGTGACAGTAAAAGACAGGTCCTATCGCAAATAAATTTGTAGCAAATGTGATCTTTATTCTTTTAAAAAAATCATTTTATCATGATTAGTTTCAAAGATTGTGTAATACAAATGAATCTGGTTTGAATTTTCATGTTTGTCAAAATTATTCAAGCATGGAAATATTTTTTTAAGGTGTATTGTTAATGTGAGTAAATCTTGGTCACTAAAAATTTCTGTTTCTTTAAAAATGATTGAAATTCAGAATACCTGAAGAAGTTTTAAAATATTATTTTTTAGGAATAATATTTATTTTATAAAGCGCAGACGGTATTGAAATTAAACTGAGAGACTGCAAACTTCTCAAGTGCTTATGACTATCAACAGCCAATCAGATCGTAAACACTGAGACAGAGAATTTAACAAGAAAAGGGTGGTTCCACCCTCTTCTTCACTTGTCTTTCTATATATCCAAGCCAGTCTAAAGTACTTAGATCTCTCAGTTTAATTTCAATACCATCTGCACTTTATAAAATAAATATTATTTACATACGTTGCTGCAAATTATAACATCAAAAAAATACTGCGTAGTAAATCGAAAGATTTCATGCTGTATGTTCGTAATTTGAACTCAGTGAGTAGAGTGTGAAGATATTTAAGATTCATGCTTTCAGATCTAAGCACTTTGGACTCTCTTGGATATATAGAAAGACAAGTAAAGAAGAGGGTGGAACCACCCTTTTTTTGTTAAATTCTCTGTCTCAGTGTTTACAATCTGATTGGCTGTTGATAGTCATAAGCACTTGAGAGGTTTGCAGTCTCTCAGTTTAATTTTTTAGGAATATGATCTTAAGAATACTTCTATCATAAAAATAAAAGAGAGAGTAAAGAATGCAGTAATTATCATGAAATATTAGTTGGGTTTATTATCATATTGAAAAGTATTTTTAGGCTATTTTATAGAATCAGTTACTTTATATCATATATTGAGTGGTTTCCTTTGACTTAATGTAGCTGCAGAGAACCTTTATGCAAATATATAAAAAAGTATAATAAAATTTTGTGTATATTATATTTTGAAAAGTGCATTCATATTAAAACAGTTGTGATATGATAATATGGGCTGAAATGTTATTACCAGTTATGAATAAATTAAACAATGCATAAAGCTAGATGACACTCATATAGTAATAGAATACAATTATCTGTTACAGTTTCAGCACATTTTTAAAACAAAGGTAGCATGATTGAAAGTGTAGTGGTTGGTTATATTGGATTAATATATATATATATATATTAAACCATAAGCACTGGCAACTATACTATTGCTTTATCAACAGATAGCTAGCTAATATTCTATTGTTTTATTTGAGCTTAAATGCTATGGTGATTTATATATAAATTTGATTGTGTGTGTAAAGAGAAAATTAATTTAAATTGTTTTAATCAAGCAATATATTTGTTTAACTTAGTGGCAGTGTGTCCATTGCCTCATAGAGGAAATAATTTAAAAGTGATTAAAAATCCCAGAAGAGTTTCGGAAAAAGATGGAAATGGCAAAGAAATTATAAAGGATCTAGGGTTTCGTTGTGATGAAGGCTTTCAACTTGTTGGAGAACGTTTATTAAGCTGCATGCCTAATGGTCTTTGGAATGCAGATCCACCTGTGTGCAGTAAGTGAACTTTTATTGGGATGCCAATGGTCTGTTGTTCCTTTTATCTTATTTGTGTAAATATTATATTGATAGATTGTTTTTCTTTTATTGGTTGTGCGTGCAGAATTTTGTAACATTTGATTTTGTTTAACATATTAAAATTGTAACATTGTGTGTGTATATATATAAACATCTGATCTTTTCTACAAATTCAATAAGCATTTTTATATGTTTTCAAATAGATGGAAAAGTTAAAAATTGATCTGATATCTTTATTATTGTGAATTATGTCTATTTTTTGTTTATTAAATTAGGAAGCTAATAGTTTTCAATCAGTCTTGCAAAGAATTGTTATTGGCCCTAATATTTTATAAAAGCCTTTTCGAAATAGACACTAATTTAAAGCAACACTTCTACAAACAATTTCTGACTATTTAGTCAAGAAATCGAATCACTTTCCTACTCATTTACCATTATGCTAATGAAATAAATAACACAAATGTCTCAATTTTTAAAATGTTTTTTATATTTTTCACAATCATTAGACAGACAGATTTTTAAAGTGAGTAGGTCCTCCTGCTTGAACAGAAGTCAAAAGGTCAAACATTGAGAATCACAATTTGCAGATAGTGGTTGTATTACCATTAGATCTTTTTAATGTGTGTACTGCTTATGTTTTAATGGGTTTATTAAAAAATATCCGTTTACCAGTGGAGAATGTGTAAAAGAAAACAGTTTATTGATTTCTTATTATCTGTAGTATTTTAGTTCATTATCTATCTGGAAACTATCCATATAATCTTTCCATTTGTTATTGCTTGCTTTTTTAAATTCTAACACAGCTTTTCCTTCAATATCACTGATTTCTTGAATGAAATTGTTATAAAGACCATTTTACTTTTTCAATTATTATATTTTTCATTATTCTTAATACAGTATTAAAAAGCTAATTCAGTTAGGGTGCTTCCTTTTTTATTTTTATATAATTCATTTAAAATTAATCATTTTTTTCATTATTCTTGAGTACTGTTTTTGTTAGATCTTTTTTATTCCAATAAATTTTTATTCTACAATAGTTTCATATTTACTAAATCAAATATCACGTTACTTCTATTTTAATATTTTTGATTAAGTCATTGCTTCCACCATAAACAAGGACTAAATATTATATGCTTATTAAACTATAAATCTTTACCCATCATTGAATGGGTTCACAGAATGGTAAATTTTATGAAATAATTGAGAATTTTCAAGAAAACTTCAGATTTTATTAGGTAATCAAATTGTAGCCCATATAAATAATCATCACATTATTGATTGATAAACAAATATCTAATAACTAGAGAGTAAATGAGGTAGTTAATTCACTTCTTGTGAATCATACCTTCTTTGTTCTTTTTCTATGGAGGGATGCTCTGGGTTTTTTTAAGTTGTTATACATATAATTATTTATTCTTTCTGCAATAACATTAAAAAAAATTAAATAAAAAAGTATCTTTCTTATTTTATTTTTTTTGTGTATGATGATCTTCCATTATTTGATGCTATTCATAAGCAGCCATGAATTTATTAAATATTTCTATCCCATTTCAAAACGTCATCAAAATTTGATAAGAAATAATATATATGATAAAAAAAATATTAAATTACTATAAAAATATGAATGATCTAAATAAAATTGAAATAATTTTTATATATTTATAATAATTTTTAATTATTGTAATATTTAAGATATAATACATCAAATTATTTTGTTTTTGTTTTAATCACTGAACATCACATGATCACCACTACAGTATGGAGAGTTTTGCCTGTTTAATTTTTTTTTTTTTGGGGGGGGGGGGGGGTGTTGTTTTTTTGTATTAGATCTTATTGTATGTAAAACACATATTTAAATACTATGTTTAGATATTTAATTTAAAATGTTTATAAATTAATAGTTTTATGTTAATTTTATATTAATATTATTAATATTTAAACAGAAATAAAAATATGTGAACATCCTCCACCTATCAAAAATGGTTATTTGATAGAGCCAGTGGAATTATTTTTGTCAGGTCATGCTCGTTATCAGTGTAAAGATGATTTTATTTTAATGGGAAACAATTCTTTGGAATGTATGCTTAATGGCAGTTGGAATGGTATCATGCCACATTGTGGTAAGTTTATATTATAATAAAAATAAATTATAAGTCTTTGAGTTAAAAGATAAAATTTAAATAAATTTTGTGATCTATGCAGGATTTTGGTTATATTTAAGACAATATAAATCATTTAATTACAGAATATTTAAATCATAAGCATATAAAGAAAATGTAGACACACAAGTCTTTTCAAGTTTATGATGTAGTTCTAAATATTGAAATCATACAATAAATTGTTAAAAAGTGGCGAGAAATGATGCTCTATCATAGAATATTTCCTAGATGTTAACTCATCTGCGTTTAAGTAGAGAATTTAACATATATAAACAAGATAGTTAAAATATTTATTATACCTTATTGTATGGCATGATTCAATAATAATGCATTTTCTAACCATGTTTATGGTTCAATTTTTGATTAGTAAACAAAGTTTTTTCAAGTTCTAATTGATTTAAGATCTGCCTTTCAGGTAGATGATCTACAAATCAATTAAACTAATTATTTAATATTGACTAATAAATGGTTATATAGCAATTTATAACTAGAGAGTAAAACAAAAAGTGAAAAATACCCATCAGCAGTTACAGGGAAATCTGACTGAGTTGTTAATGGGCAGGAAATTGTATATAAAACTATCAATGTTACTTCCAACAATGGATGAATGTTTCATTATGATAGTGAAGACCACATTTATGAAATAGGTGATAAAGTTTGGGTTCACAACTTGATCAAAAAGCAATGGATTAGTATAATCACCAGGAAACTAAACAAATAACAATCATTCAATTACAGAACAGAACAAAATATCAGAGATATGTAAACCCTGTCCACTGATGAATCATAGAAGAGATACAGTTTCTAGGGTACTAGTAACAGATGGAGAAGAAATGAACATAACTTGGGGAAATCAACTAATATTTGATGAAGTGCTGTGACCAAGTAATCCAAGAGAAATAACAGATTCAGTTACAATATGGTGAAGCTAAAATATAAGTGCAAAATAAAGTACCCATGAAACCAATAGTAGAATGTAAATCACTCATACCCAACATTAAAGATGGAGGCCAAAAAATTACAAGAGTATGTGTAAACTGTAATAATCGGTTTTTCTGAAATAAAGATGGGATTATTGAAATATATGTATTTTAATGAAACAAATTATGAAATTTTAATTCTCAGAGAGGGGAAATAAATAGATAAATAATAAATAGCCAGAATAAGATTAATTGAATTGGTGCAAAATAAAATAATTAATTAATTAAAAACAGTAAATTATTATCAAAGAAAAAATAAATATCAGATAATGGAGAAAATTTAATTAGTACGAGTTAAAATACTAATTAAATTTACAGAGGCTGATTAAACTGATAATACACCTATTATCCACATTTTCCCCATTTACTTAATTACTCCAGGAAAACAAAAGGATGAAAAGTATAAAAATGGGGTGGGGGGGGCATGTGCTTTTCTTCATAGGCAATTTGTGGAAACAAGCATGAAATAGCGGAAGAAATTAGCCACCAAATGTAGAATTGTCAAGTGAGAACCAGTTAAACAAAATTGATTTAACTGAAATGAATAATCAGATTATTTGAAACAGAGATTTTACCAAATAAATCTCCCCTGCTAGAAATACAGCCTCAACAAAAAATAAAGAGCTCTATGAAAAAGAAAAGCCTACCCCTTCCAAGATACATGTTAGAATCTGATGCTTAACGAAAGGTTACAAGATTGTTCGTGACTAAAGGATAACTTTCTAGAGTGAGAGGAGTAGTTAAACTGTTTGTGATAATATAATTTAGTGTATGCAAATATGTATATATAAGTATATTTAGGTGATTGTAAATATAAACATTTTATTTATTAAAACTACGACACAACACATAAATAAATGATCCATCATTAAGTATACTCTAGAAAATTTACATATTGTAAACATGCATTGAACTTCATTAAAATATGCTAAATTACTTAGTTTTATGCAAAAACTGGATTGATATATAAATTAGAGATAATCTAGTTAAAGAGTGTACATGTACATACTGTTACAAGCATGCATGTATAAAACTTACATATGCACACACACCATGTAAGAATTCTGCAAATATAGATTATCTTTGTTGAGGAGTTTAAAACTTTAGTTTTCATCTGTTTATATGTATTGTTTTGTTATGAGTGAGTAAACTCTTGTTAAGTTTTATTTGTGTTAAATGTTTTTTTTTGATTAAATATTGATATGGCCAGGCTGGTATTATAAATAAAATACCCCTGGTTAATACAGAAATTACATGTAAAAACTATTCTAAAAAGATAAATATTTATTTTTATATTCATGATATTTTTATATATTTTATTTTTGATTATATTCTACAAAAAGTATTTATTTATTTATAGTGCAAGGCAAGTTATGCTCTGATCCAGGTCTTATTCCCTATTCTGAACGAAAACCAGGGTTAAAGGAAGGTTTTCCTGAAGGAAGTATAGTAACTTATGAATGCAAGAGTGGTTTTATTATTATAGGGGATGCTGAGAGACAATGTGGGCCAAAAAGTCATTGGAGTGGACATGCGCCCATGTGTATCAAAAGTAAACAGCTTCTTATTTCTATAATATTTTATTACTTGTGTAAATGTATGCATAATGTATAAATGCTCTTTATAATACAGTGTTAAGTGCATCTGCCTGCCATACTTATCTACTATGAAAATTTTATATGTATCAAAATTTCTATGCAAATTTAATATTAATTTTGATAGTTGGCCTAAAAATAACCTATCTATCCATCTGATTACTGGTTTATAAATAAATATCTAGATATCTTTATCTAGAAAGCTCAGTGGAGAAGAAAAAATTAAATCATCACCAATCAACAGCTAATTAGTTTGGTAATCTATATTCTCCTTGGAGAAATGTTCTATGGTTTTTGCCTTGAAGATTTATTTAAAGTTTAGAATTATAGAGATTAATGTTTTTCCATAATTTACAACAATATTTTTAAAGTCCATTAATAAATTTACAATATTTTTTAATAACTTTAGCCATCTCACATAGGTAGTTTTATGCTGTGAATCAAATTTTACTCTGTACATTATGGAATGTAAATTACTACCTCACATAGTCATATTAATACAGTAAAAATAAGATTTCTAATTTATCATATCTATATTCACACTAAGCATAATCCAGCAGCAGCTAACATGAGACAAGTCTGTATTCAATTGCTCATGAGAATAATAATTGAGATCATTTAATTGTCATAACTACTTTCTCATAAGCTAGGTTCTATACTAAATAAGGCTACTACAAAAGAAATTCAGTTCTCTGACTGAATCTTTGCCCGTAACAAATTAATTAATTATGTTTTTTCATGCAAAGTAATATTTTTCTAAGTTATTCTCAAATATATTTGACAGTATATAGCACATTTCTCTAAACAATAAATTAAAATCAGTATTTAATATCATGGCTCATCTATTTTAAATTTTTTTTTAGAATTGGCTTACTACTTATTATCTCTTTCAAATATTATTGGACAACCTTAGATCCAATTTAAGTATTTAAAAAGACTAAAACAATTTTTTTTTCACTTTTCTACGTAAGAAATAACAATTTTGTTAAATTTAATCAAAGCTCATTAAAAATATTGTTATAGTTCTATTTATATATCATTAAAAAACAATCAACCCTTAGACAATCCCAATGTCAATAACAATCAACAATTTCAAATTGTTGTCAAGGCAACTTCCTTTTAACAGTAGAGATGGAATCCCATTTACATAGACACTAAAGATTGCAACTTTACCACAGAGATTGAATTTATTGATATAAAGAAGTTTAAATGAACCTCTTTAAACAGATAAATGTAACCTATTCTGAATACAGACTAATAAATAATCAATACCGCAATTATAAATTTCAAATTGCACCCAAAGTATTACTTCTTTTAATCTTCGGAGTATCACTATTGGTAAAATGAGAAAAAATAATTTCTGAGTTATAAGCTAATAAATACTTTATGTTGTATCACTGCCCATGAGAAAATAATTTTCATGTAAATCAATCTCAAAAACCTTTGGAGAATGCTCTTATAATCTATTAGTTGTTATAGTTACCTTTTTATAAGATAGTTTCCATACCAGATGGAGTTACTACAAGAGCAATTCATCTAACTTTTGCCAAAAACAAATTAATTAAGAATATTTTTTTCTATGCATCCAGAAAAAAAACAGTTTTTCAAATTGTTCTCAAATACTTGACAGTATTTTAATTTATAGTAATGATTCATTTCCATTTCAAGTTTCTATTAGAATTGATTTATCATTCATGTTTCTCCCAAGTATTATGATATGTGAATTTAGTGAAAATAACTTTTTTACAGTGACATAATAATTTAAGAACCAAAAAGGTTAAATAGCTTAAAACTTACCCTGAGAATTGAGTTATATAGAAAATAAAAAGTATTCAAATTAAATGAATCATTAATTCGCAAGTTCTTTTATTCTTCTCCTTCACTTTCTTTGCATATCTTCATATAATTATATATATTGCTTATAACACTCTATTCATGTACACGTTAATGCAACAAATTTTCTTAAAAACTTCTTTATTTTCTTACAGTTTCGACTGTCCAGCAGTCTTCATCAGAGCTCTATCTTCTTCACTGCCTTAATTAAACTCTCTTAATTAAACTTAATTAAGGCAGTGAAGAAGATAGAGCTCTGATGAAGACTGCTGGACAGTTGAAACTGTAAGAAAATAAAGAAGTTTTTAAGAAAATGTGTTGCATTAACGTGTATATGAATAGAGTGTTATAAGCAATATATATAATTCCCAAGTTATAAGTTAAAACAAGACACTGTATTTGAAATATATGGCCTAGAGGTTAGAATGACTGCTTTTCAAGCAGTTATTTTGAATTCCCTTCCCGGCCGACACTTTGACATATTAAAAAAAATTATTGTGCATAATAATAATTTAATGACACAATAAAACCAACATTGAGATTGGGAATGCAATGCAAAAAAAATCTAAATTACAAGAAAATCCCACAAATACTCTTCCATCCCCCCCTTTCTTTCTCTGCTTAACATCTGTTGTATGAAATGTTTTAGGCTGTAGCAGAGAGATGGAGCTGGTAGTTTATCAAAGCAAAATACATAGCCTACAAGTATTTTGTTTGTTTTTAATGGTATTTGAAGTATTACTAATATAATTGTAGCATTATTTATTTGTGTGTGCACTTTTCTGATTCTGTTATTTAAAACATTGAATTTGTTTTGATTTTTGATACTTAGTATTATTACATTTCCAAAATTTCAGACTTTTTATATATAGATCATCTTTAGGGCTTTAATATACAAGCACATTAACAGTATATAGATCCTTGTTTAAAACATCCTAATTATTTTGACTACTATTTAGGATGTTTTAAATAAAATATGTATGTATAATCTCAATATGCATGTATATTAAAACTCTAAATAAAACAAATCTATATATAATAAAGTTTGAAATTTTAGAAATTTAAAAAGAAAATATTAAAATAAAAAATAAAAAAAATTCAAGATTTTTGATAATAAAACAAAATAATATACATACAGAAATCATTACCAATCCATTGTAGGGTAAAGGTCTCTCCAATTTTAATTCACTTCTCTGATTTATAGTCTCTCTTCTCTAGCAAACTTTTTTTATTTCTTCTATTCATCTGATATATGGTCTCTCTCTAGGTCTTTTATAATCTCTTAAGATTTAATTTTAAAACTCCTACTATACATCTATTATGGTGTTTTCTAAGAATATTTGCAGTCCAGTTTTGTTTCAATCTTTTAATTTTTCAATGATGACAATAATATATGTTTTGTTCTTTATCCATGTACTTCATTTACAATCTTTTTTTGTTTCTTCTTCACTTCTGTAAAGTATCCAAGTTTCAGATATATAAGTAAAAACTGATAAAATATATTTATTAAAAACTTTTCAAATACTAAGGCATATTTCTTTTAATATTAAGATGTTTCTACCAAAAGCACCGCATACAAAATTAATTTTATAATTAATTTCATCTATTATGTTTTTATCTGCGTTAATAATCTTATTAAGTTAGTTTTAATAATCCAGCATTGAATTGTTATTCTAATTACTATATAAATATATATTAATATTAGTTTCCATTTTTTTTATATATTAATTTTATAAAGAAACCTTATAAAAAATAAATAATACTTCTGTATATAATATAAATATAAAATAAAATAACAATTCGTGTCAATTGTTAATACAGAGTTTCTTTAATATAAATAAAATAATAACAAATAATATTTCCAAGCGCTTTCAACTCTTACGAGTCCTTATCAAGGCAGTGTAAAAAATTCTATTTTCTCCTAGGTGATGAATTTAACATTTCATTGTATTGGCCAGGAACAACTAATCTGAAAGCTGATTAATTTCAAATTCATAGCACAGGATGAATTTTGTATAAGATATGATTTTTTAATCTTGCATTTTTTTATCATGTCTTTCATGCATTAATATTGTAAAATCCTTTGGACTACATGTATGGCCTGTATTATTTTGGTTAACATAAAAAGCTGAATAAACTGTATCATCTTCTCTTGCTCTATTTTACGTATATATATATATATTGTTGAAGGTGGTATTTAATATTTGTTTTGGTTTCTCCAACATGTATTGCACTACAATTTATTTGTGGGCATCTAATAGAGTATACAACATTGCTTTTATCCTCCTTATTTATTATTTCCTTAGAATTATTTATTAATATATTAATAAATTAATTGTATTAACAATTGACATGAATTGTTATTTTATTTTAAAGAAACCTTATGTAATTTAAATATTTGTATAAATTTTAATATGTTAATATCTGATGTTTTTTTTAGTTATACATGGAATCACTTGTTTATCTATAGGAAGAGATGTCATGCAGGGAGTTGGAGAACCTGTCTGGTAAAGAATTTTGTTGTTTGAAACAATATTATTTTAATTAATTAATTATTCTATTATTGTTCTTATCTTTAATCTTAGTTGTTTTGATAAAGTATTATGACTTATTCTCCCATGAAATAGAAAACCCTCAATTTTTGTTGAGTTACTGTTGTTAAGACAACTTCTTATTAAAGTATTATTTGTGTTTCTTCAGATACACAGTTATGATCTATTCATATTTTTATTTACTCTTGGAAAAATGACATGGAAAACTGATATGTATGTTTACGTTTAAATGTACATACATAGTATAAACTTAATGAGAAAATCTAATAAGTTTAATTAATAAATTAAAGAATTTTCAAAGACTGATTCTTTTAAAATAATAAGTAAAAGATTTATAACTTTTACTATTAGAAAAAGATTATTTTCGAAAAGTAATAACAGTCTAATTAATGAGGATAGAATACGTTGTTAATGAAATAAAACAAAGAAATTTGTGTTTAAATTTCCTTCATAATATAAACAATAAACTGAAAGAACTCATTAATTAAAGTCAGAGATAGCAATGAGTATTCTTATATGGAGCATTGAAATGAAGAACCATCTGGATAGGTAGGCAAGAATATGAACCTATCAACTTCAGGGATAAAAACATTGAATGTCTCAGTACAAATTGAATCAAGAAGACTATACTTGATTCTTGGAACTTCACCTGTGCAAACTGACATGTATATTGGAGCTGATCATCTCCCATGGCACAGTGACTTCAAGTGTAGAGAGCTGGCCTCCGAACATGGGAACAGTTAGCTAAGACTTTTACAGGTCATATTGATCTACATTGCTATTTATATATGCCTTTGGGCACTATTGTCTAAAATAATCGTATGTATGTAAATAGTTAAAATGCTATTAATTATCATTCATTAAATAATCTAAATAGTAACTGTTTGGTAGTGATTTATATTCATGGAAAGTGCACTTTTAGATCAGCTAAACATAACAATTGGTGCAGTCACAGTCTTGATTTGAACTATTAATTAAAATAATAATTAAATTTAGATAAAAGACTAGGCAATGCAAGTAACCATCAGTGAATTTGATGTCAGTGAGGCAAGTAGTTGGCCCCTGTATGTTCAACATATAGAAAAATACTTATTCATTAATAAAGTTAAAAATAAGTATAAGATTGCTTCATTATTATGCCTTGCTGGGAAAGGAGTTATTGAGTTAGCCAACAGGCTCACTGAACCTGTAACTCCTGAAGATTGTACATATGATCATGTTAAAGAGCATGTGTCAAATCACTTTAATCCCCAACCCTCTAGGCATGTTACTAAACTGCAATTCAGAACCTGGAACAAAGGTTAGAATGAAAGTATGAAAGATTATAATAGTGCTCTTCATAATATAGCAAAGAATTGTGTCTATGGATCTTTCCTAGATGAAGCCTTTCTGTAACAATTTCTGATAGGTATGTGTAATGATAGTTTATATCAACGATAATTGGCCGTGATTTAGATTATATAGAGACTATAAAATGGGTGACAGCTTACAAACTCATGCTAGAGCAATCTCAAAAATTCACTGAGTTCAAGATTAATAATAGCAAATCACAAAAAGACATTTATAAAACTGTAAAGAAAGAATGGTCAAAGAGTAATGATAATAGTGCTAAAGCGAAAAACCATTTATATGTTTTTGCTATGGGGAAAAGAGCCATAAAGCTAGCAATTGTTTTCATAAACATGAACACTGCAATAATTGTAAAAAAAGAGAACACATGGAAAAAATGTGTAAAGAAAATATTAATGATCCCAACAAGGAAAGAAATAGTTATAAATGTTCACATCAGGACCAGGCAAATCAGCATACAAATATAAAAGAAATGTCCATCTGCGACACCAAAATTATGTTATAACTAAAGCTGTGCAATCAGCCCATATCTATAGAGGTCAACAGTGTTAGCGAAGTATCATTGATATCAGTCCGCCATTGGTATACTGTTACTCCCAAGTGTAGGGTGACTCATTATCTAAAAAACTGACCTAAAGACATTAAATATAAATAGTAACATCATTAAAATAAAGGGCATAGTTGAAATGCCAATACGTGAAAGTCAGGGCAAAATTAATGTACTACCACTATATGTAGTACATGCCCCTATCAATCTCATATTAGGATAAGACTGGTTCAGTGAAATGGGAGTAAAAATAACAATTACAAAAAAAATTAGTAACCCCAACAGAAAAAAACTTTCCAAGGGGATTATGATGAATTTAGGTAATATAGATATACTCAGAGAGACCAAACCTTTCTGGCAGTCAGTAATTAACAAAATCAGGTCAGAAAATGTCCATGATGACCAGAAACATAAAAAAATGAAGTACAAAGACATTCTGAAATCAAGAGTGAAACATAAAATTGTAGCTCATTGGACAGTCAAAGAGGATGACTACCAATGGATTATAAAGCAGATCAATGTAGGCTGGCCAAATCAACATCCCAGTTTCCTTCACAAAGAACTATGGAATACCCAGAAGCAACTGTCAATATGCAAATGCTGCATTATGAAAGGTGATTGTACACTGATAAGAGTAGGCAGCACATAGTAAAGTGGCTGCATAATAGTCAGCAGGACATTGGCAGAGCAAAATTTCTAACTCTTAGTCATGTCTGGTGGCCATATATTTATGTAAACATGAGGAAAAATAAAAATAATGATTGTGATTTTCAAACAACTACATTTCCAGAGAATGCACCTAGTGATTTGAAACATAATTCACAAACAGCATGCTAATAGAAAGATAAAAAAAAAAACCCCACATATCTTAATAACTTTACAGTAAGTTCAGAGATTGAAATCTCATTTCTGAATTTGGAGGAAGTAATGATATGTATGTGTTTGCTTAAATACACATACATATATAGGTATAAGATTAATGAGAAAATCTATTAAGTTTAATAAATTAAAGAATTTTAAAAGACTGTTTCTTTTAAAATAATAAGTAAAAGATTTATAACTTAAGATAAGAAAAAGATTAATTTCTGAAAAGTAATAACAGTCTAATTAATGAGAGTAGAATATATTAATGAAATAAAACAATTAAAGGAATTCACGTTCAGATTTCCTTCATAAGATAAATGTTAAACTGAAATAACTCATTAATTAATTAAACTCAGAGATAATGATGCAAATTTTTGTATGGAGCATTGAAATAAAGAATCACCTGAGTGGATGGACAGGAGTATGAACCAATGAACTTCAGGGATAAAAACAATGAATGCCTCAGAATGAATTGAATCAAGAAGACTACACTTGATTCTTGGAGCTTCACCTGTGCAAACTGACATGCATATCGGAGCAAATCATCCCCCATGTCACAGAGACTTCAAGTGCAGAGAGTTGGTCTCTGAATGTGGGAACAGTCAGCAAGGACTCTTACAGGTCATATTGATCTACATTATTATTTATGAATGCCTTCGGACCTTATTATGTAAAATAATCATATGGGTGTAAATAAATGCTATTAAATTATCTAAATATTAACTGTTTAGTAGTGATTTAGTCCACTCTTAGATCAGGTAGACATAGCAAAAACATACATGGAAAGATGAAATTTATGAATTGTTATCATGATATATTTTAAAATATTTTTGTTAAGCATATAAGTTATGAAAAAGTGATTTTTTAAAGACAGGTTTTAAATATAATATTAGTAATAAATGTGGTTTTAATTTCTCCTTATTTGTAATAATAAAAATACTTAATTGTAAATTATTAGAGAAAAAAATATATAGTTAATAATAAATTTGGCTGAACGTTTTCGAGGAACTGTGCCTCATACTCATAGCCTTCGTGAAAATGTACTTAATGTATGTAAATGAGAATATTCAAATGAGTTACTGTTACGTAGCCCATTTTTTCGAGATGTCGAAGCACGTGTCTCTTCTGTTGATTGCATGGATGTCTCTGTTAATGTAGAATGCCTCTTTTATTTTTCTCCTGTAGTCGTTTGTTTTATCTATACATGGCAATACATTGTTTATGTGAATGAAGAATAATTGGTTGAGGCTTACTAATTATATATTAAGTTTTTAAACATTCTTTCATATAATTTCTTGCCATGTATTTTTTTTTTTCATTTGTCCTAAATTCTCGGATCTACACAAGTTTATATAATTTTTTAAAAGATATCACTTCTGTTTAAATAGTAGGCATTTTAATAAAATACTTACAATTGCAGTAATGAAAAATATTGGATAATCTATAATCTAATGAATGACTAATTAAAAATTATTAATACTCATAATTGCAAGTTTTACATTCATCATTTTCTTCTTTCTCATTTTACTGAGATGATATGAAATATTTTCTAATGAAATAAAGTAGAAAACATTAATAATCAAAATTTGTTACTTTTAGTAAGTCGATATTTTATAATTTCTTTTTCGTATAATATCTCTTGATACTAACATCAAAATTCAGTAAATCTCAGTGAACATGAAAAGTCCAAGAATTATATTTTTTCAAATATTTTTTGTATTCTGTTTGGAACTAAGCTTTAATCACTGAGCTACTAAGTCAACATTTATTTGCTCATTGAGTCAGCTGCTCAGAGTTACCTATATTGGGCGACTAATATTTGAAAAAAAGCATAATGCTTAAAGAATAATTGTTAAAACATTTAGTAGTTTTCTGTTATTAAACATATGTACAGCAAACATATGCAGTAACAAATTAAAGAAACTGTTATATTAATAAATTTTCACCATACATTGGGATTAATAAATTTTATTTTATTTAGTATTGTAGTTTTTAACATTATCGTTGTGTATTCAACTATGATGCTGACTGCCATCAATTAACAAAACTTATTGACTAAGAAAAATATCATTAAATAAAGATTAAGCAATATTTATTTACAAATATATACACATTATTATATATACATAGTTAACTGGTTTAATTCAACCCTTTAGCATAGTCAGTTGAGTCCTTGATTTTAAGTTCTAACCCTTCAATGCTAATATGACCACAAACTAACTGCACTTCCACTCTATTAGTGAATAACTAAAGTTTGTACTCACAGTTCCTTCATGCACATTCCTATTTGGGCGTTATCAGGTGTATACAAATAATATAAGACCAGTGTGATCTGTTAAAGTTTCCTATCCAGCTGTCTTTCACCCTCAGAGACATGGACTCTGAAAATACATTCCTCAATGCAGAAAAGTTTGTACAATTTCCCTCAGTTTTTTCCAAGTTAATTCATGAAACAGCAACCACAACAGCATTATGACGATTAAAGAAAAGTTGCTCAAAAAGATGCTTGCTCTTTTCCGCACACATTATTTATCCTTTTTTTACTCCAGCTTAATATCCATTAATATAATTATTAATATTCCAATGGGTAATGGCAAAATCCATTAGACAAACAGCAGGGGAAAAGCAATTCATTAGACTAATTATTTGAATAGGGTAGCAGCAATACATTAGACCAGGGGTGGGCAATTGTTTTGGCTCAGGGGCCGCAGAGGCTGGCAAAGGGCCACATCTGGGGCCACTTTGTGGAAGTGGTTAGCGGAGGGCTGCACCTTTTTTCCATGACACAATAAACACCCTGCTTTATCCCCTGTATTACCAAAGAAATATTTGTCTGTCCATTCTTCATTAAACACACGACATTCATCACCGATTTTACATTTTTTCCGAGGGTTCATGGTTTCACTAAAGTTGGAAATGTATATATTTGCTAATGCAATGACAAAATTGAAATTTAACCAGATCAACTGGAAAAGCATTGCACATGTGTATTGATGTGGCCATCCTAGTGGAAAATACGAGACAAATCTTCAGTCGCACACAGAAAGGAAATCTCAGTTCAAGGCAGATTTTTCTGATTGTCTTGGCGGGCCACATAAAAACTTTTAGTGGGACACATGTGGCCCTGGGGCCACTATTTTCCCACCCCTGCATTAGACTAAAGCATCTTTACAACAATTATTATCTGGCATTTAATTTGCATACATTCACATTCCTTTCTCTTGTAATTAGTGCTTTAGGTATTTATTCCTTTATTTCATTTGTTAAAATTTAGTTTAATGTTTAAATTTAAACAGTAACAGTTTTTCTGTATTTAAAAAATCCATTAAGTGTATCTGGCATTATAATTCACCATTCAGTTTATCTTTCAGCAACCTTTTGTGCATTTCTTTTAACCTGCCATCTCTATTTGATTTTAAGTTTACTTTATCAACAATGCAATCTTTCTTCATTGCTTTTAAACTTAATCTATCTAAAATAAAGTTTCTTTTATTTTCAGCGATCTTTTTTTTTTCATTGCTTTTAGAACTTTATCTTTTTACATCTAAGTTTCTTTTTAACTATTAACAATCTTTTATTGCTTATAAAGCTTACTATCTTTTATTAAATTTCCATTATTATTTTTCTCTGGAGTACAAACTGTCTTTATAACTTATATCCATGCAGTTACTAACACAACATATATTTTATTTAGTATTATAGTTTTTAACATTATGTAATGCTTTTAAACAACTATCATTTTTATAATTAATATATGCATTCGGATTTTATTAGCTATTATTAAAAATAAATATTACCAAAATCACACTTTTCCTTATTTTGCTGTAATATCCTATACATACAATTTATCCAAACTACTTCGAACACTTTTTAGAAAAACTCTTTATTTGTGCATACACCTATGTTTTGACTGTCCTGCAGTCTTTTTCAGAGATTATCTGAGTATGGTTGACACACAGTTAATATTACTGTTTCTTTACATGACCTCGTGTCAAATGGCGATCACAATCACAAAAAAAAATCATGTAAAGAAACAGTAGTATTAACTGTGTGTCAACCATACTCAGATAATCTCTGAAGAAGACTGCAGGACAGTCGAAACATAGGTGTATGTACAAATAAAGAGTTTTGCTAAAAAGTATTCATAGTGGTTTGTATAAATTGTATTATTAAAAATATGTATAGCAGACATATGCAGTAACAAACTAAAGAAAGTCTTGTATTAATAAATTTTTACCATATCAGATTTTGTTTTTCCTATATACATTGGGGTTCATAAATTTGATTTTATTTGGTATTATAGTTATTAACATTATACAATGCTTTTATACTAGCATTTTAGTATATGCATTCAGATTTTATTAGCTTTTATTTAATAAAAACTATTTTATAAAATAAGTTTTATTTTTAATAATTAGTTAGTAAATCTCATTTAAACATCACATGATCACTATCTCATACTAGCATATAATTGTTATTAAACAATTCAAAACAAAGCAAAACTCTCCATATAGTAGTGCCATCTTTTTTGTGCCTTCTGGCATCCATTGATTGCTCTTGTTGGCACAAGATGGCACTACTATATGGAGAGTTGTTTTGTTTTGAATTGTTTAAATCTCATTTACCTAGAAACTATAATCTATTTTACTGAATTTTTCATTCACTTGATATTTTTCTAATGACTCTTAAAAAAATGAAATTCTGTGCTCATGATCATATAATGCATCTCCTTAGTGGTCTTATTTGCATTGTTTTTCTTTTAGGATAAGTCATTTTATCAAAACAAATCCAGAACCTTTATCCCCCATTTAAGATTAAGAATAATTATATATCTTTTTCTGAGCAATATTTGATAATTACAAGCATCATAATTATTTGAATAAGTTCCAATCTTCACTTCAGATTTAAAGTCCACTTCTTGAACATAGCAGATTGATTTAAACTATTGCTCTGTGAGTTAAGGTGACAAAAAAATGAAATCTTGAATTTGTTGCCAATATTATATTTTTGAAGCAAGATAATGGTCGTATGATTAGCTGCATAATTGTCATTACGATTGTTGTCATTCTTTCACGTTCATCATTATTTCATAATGTTTATCATATGTTCTATCCTTATTGCTACTATTTATATTTACTATTTATATTCTCGAGGTTATAGCCTCAGTAAATATTACTTACATAATCAATGTGCGTTTAATAAATTTATAATTGCTACTATTTATGTAATTTTATTATTTTTATAATTTTGTTCATATTAATCTTATTATTTGAAATAGTGTTTACAGACTTTTGCAAAATTACTAAAATACATTAAGCATTGCATGACTTTCCTTCCTAGTATTGACATCAGTATTATGAATAACAATGCAGTAAATTATTCTACTCCAGATTTATTTATGTAAACTTGAATATTCAGTGAGTACTAAATAGTAATGAAAAAGTTATTGGATTTTTTTTAGTTAGAAATATTAGATTTCACCCAAACAATTCAG
Organism: Epiperipatus broadwayi; assembly: GCA_028023455.1. Classification (NCBI taxonomy): domain Eukaryota; kingdom Metazoa; phylum Onychophora; class Udeonychophora; order Euonychophora; family Peripatidae; genus Epiperipatus; species Epiperipatus broadwayi. The sequence goes on from JAQFVV010000829.1 coordinate 146,796, forward strand.
AGTCCAGCTTTACTTCTTTTGTGATTTCCAAATGCATTGTTTCTCGTGGAAGAAGGTCAGTAGTCAGAAGTTGCTCTGGGAATTTGAATACTGCATTATTATGTATTGTCCATTGATTGCTCAAAGAATAAAGTAAACTGCAAAACCAAAATAACATATTTCAAAAAAAGCAAATACTCTTTAATTTATTACAGTATTTTCATTATTAAAATAATAAAAAACTCTCTATATAGTAGTGCCACCCAGTGCAAGCCATAATAGTGTATAAAATTCCTATTTCATGCTTACTCATCCACTATCCTAGACTAGTTTCTAGCTTATGGTTTTTATCAGTGTGTAGTCTTGGATCAGAGAGGACAGCACCTAGATCTTAGAACCTAATACAATTCCCAGCAGCCACTTTTTATCTATTTAGTTCAGTATAAAGCTATAAGTCCAAGATGAAAACATAAAATAATGTTTTTCATCCATTGATTACTAAAGTTTGCATTGGGAAGCACTATTATATGGAGTTTGCTACTATTCTAATAGTTGTGTAAGCATAGGAAATGGTGATCATGTGATATTTTCATTATTGCAATTATTTATTAATTGTCTTTATCTTTCTTATTGCATTACCAAATCCATATAATATTAATATTATTTATGTTCTTTATTATTTTTTAGAATGCTTTTTTACAACCCACTATGATGTTTTCAATTGCCCCAGCCATCTTCAGAACTATAACTAACTCAATACAAATATACATGAACATATAATTTTACATTATATATATAATATATATATATATTCTATCTTATAATCATTGTTTACATACCCATATATATCTTTATATACTTCTCTATATAATTATTACCTTTTATATATATTATACATTTTAATCTTTTTTATATTCTATATTTAGCAATCAATACTTCCTATAATCATATATATATTATTTTTATTTCATTTGTTTTATTTTATTCTTATTAATTTTTTAATATTTAACTCTAACATCACATATTTATATTTGTATATTTTACATTATTATTATTCGTTATATCAGCATTTAATATGTATAATTTTCTTTAACCTATAATATAAATTTTTAACATACTTTTTATACCTGCCTTCTACTTATATTTTAAAATCTTAACTGCTATCAATTCAAATGTTTAAATTTTACAGTTATATTTTAGTAATTCCCTCCTTCTATTTTTTACATAATTAAATCTATTTTTTTATGTCAATTTTTTTCCATTCCCAAATCTCTATTTAATACTGATTTAATACTAGTAATATAAATAGCTTTTTTAATTTTCAATATATAGAAGTCTATTATAGCTTAAATATGATAAAAATTCACTGACATATTTACATACATTAGAAATGAGGCATGAGTTTGGAAGGGATTTATAATGATAATACAATTTATAAATAATAAAAGGGATAGAAAAATAAAAGGAGCTATTTATATTAATAAAATTAAGCCAGTATTAAATAGAGATTTGGGCCTGAAAAAAATTTTGACAGAAAAAAAAAAGATTTAATTTTATAAAAAATAGAAAGAGGGAGCTACTAAAATATAACTGTAAAATTTAAAAATTTGAATTGATAGTAGTTAAGATTTGGAAATATAAGTAGAAGGTAGATATAAAAAGTATGTTAAAAGTAATATTATAAGTTGAAGAAAATTACATATTTTGAATGTTGATATAATGAATTATAAGAATGCAAAATATAAAAATATGAATACATAATGTTAGAGTTAAATATTAAAAAGAAATATGAATAAAAAATAAAGGAAATAAAAATAATATATATATATATATACATGATTATAGGAAGGATTGATTGATAAATATAAATATAACAAAAATTAAAATGCATAATATATAAAAAAAGTTATAATTATATAGATAGATATATAAAGATATATATGGGTATATAAATGATTATAAGATAGAATATATGTATATAAAATGTAAAATTATATGTTCATATATATTTGTATTCATGTATTTGTATTGTTTGTTATAGTTTTGAAGAAGACTGCTGGAGCAATTGAAACCATCATAGCGGGTTGTAAAAAAGCATTGTAAAAAGTAATAAAGAACATAAATGATATTAATATTATTAAATTGTCATTTTCTATCTTTAAGTTTTGTGGAGTTAAAAAGTTTTAGTAATAAAAATATACTAGATAATAACTTTATTTTTTTTAAAATATATGATTTTGTAGGAAAATTATTTGTAGATAGATTTTTTTTATTATATTTATCTTTTTTTTTTTCAAATATGCATTTATAATTATTACTTATTTTCCCCAGGGTTACTTGCCCACCTGGATGCAGTCGAACAGCGGAAGTTTATGGGACATCTATATATAATGAGGCAAGTTAATTTAATTCAGTAAAAAAGAGAAATAATTGAATTTAGAATTAACAATGATTGTCTGTCTAATATGAAAGATTTTCTTTTATCATTGTTTGTTCAAGATTAAATTAGTATCATTAATTCAAAATATCTTTTTCATATGTCATAGCATCACCGGGACATGAACCCACAACTGTCTGCAATCAACTACTTGCTTGCAAGGTGGCTGCAATGACCTCTCAGCTAACAACGCTTGACAAAATTCAAAATATCTTTAAATGCAATTAGTGGTTTAATGATAATAATATAATATAGGCATGTTTATCAATTATTAAGATTATATGCTAATAGCTGCTTTATTGTTGAGTTGATTTTATAATGAGAACTATTCAGAAATAGCTTAGATGGTCACAGAATGTAATAGATATACAAACTCTTCTAATTCTGCAAGACTGTCTTGGCCGTCTAATTATATCTGCTATCATATGATATCCAGATAATATGGAAGCTTCAAAACCAACAGAATGATAGTAATTTTAGTTTTTCAAAAAAATCAAATAATATATTTTAAAATTGTAATTGATACAAGATGTCATTATGGACTTCGTTTAATTCTAAGAATGTGTAGTCTTTTACAGTCAGAAATCTATAGAGGAGTAAAAAATAGCTTATATGAAACCAAGCATGTTTTCAGCAGATTCTCTTTTAACTTTTAAGGTTTAAAATTATATTTATATTAAAGTTATTTTAATAAGAATTTTGAAAATTGAGACATTAAGTATCAGAAATTTTATGCCAAAAGAGTGTCTTACAAAAGTACATACAATTCATTAAGGAAATCTAAAACTCAATAAGTGAAGAAATAGAAAATAGGCTGGATTTGAAGACATTTACATGTCTGATAAATTCATGCTTTCAAATTGATAGAAACTTATTTGATACATGCTGACTTTTAAGTTGGTATTTTAGATCTAGTTTTTAGACTCCCAGCCCACCACTGAGGTGAGCTATAAGCTCGAAATCAGCTGGTCTGGAGGTAGGGATAACGGTAGAGATTTTGAATTCTATCTCTTTCGGCACTTATAAAAACAAAGCTTGTTTAGAGCTATTAGTAAGCTCCATCTAGTGATCATAAAATGCAAGCTTAAAAGCAAATTACAAATTTTATAACTTGTTTTAATTATTATAAGTATACCCTTTGAAGGTTTTTGCAATGCTATATATTGTAGAGGCTATTACTATATGGTGAAACTGAGCTGAATTCAGACCCATATAGCTATCTAGTTTGGTAGGTTGGATTTGAAGTCATTTACGAGTCTGATAAATTCATGCTTTCAAATTGATAGAAACTTGTTTTATACATGCTGACTTTTGAGTTGGTATTTTAGATCTAGTTTTTAGACTCCCAGCCCTCCATTGAGGTTAGCCATAAGCTTGAAACCAGCTGGTCTGGATATAGGGATAATGATAGAGATTTTGAAATCTATCTCTTTCAGCACTTATAAAAATAAAGCTTGTTTAGAGCTATTGGTAAGCTCCATCTAGTGATCATAAAATGCAAGCTTAAAAGCAAGTTACAAAATTTATAACTTATTTTAATTATTATATATATGTTAGTGTTTATAGTAATGTGTAAATCTAAGATTTATATATTATTTTTTTACTTTTACCAAAACTGTCATTAGATTGTGTGATTTAATTAACTAGATAATAACAAAATTATAAGTGTGTTGAGGCACTGGCAGGAGAAGCTATATAAAGTACTCATATAAATCAATAAATAAATAAGTAAAAGATGAATGCTTTCGAGGTGTATTGCCTCATATTCATAGTTACAAAAATATATAATGTGGAATAGTGTATAGATGGTAATATGCAAATTATATGTAAATTGTTTAATTTGTCCAATGCTTAGAAATATCAAAGCAAGTGTCACATCTGTTAATGGAGTTATTGTTGCTAGTGATAAAATTTAAGAATCATTCATCCAAACTGAAGGTTATCAATGGTTAGAATGTATAGTATTAGAACAATGTCCTATACAGTGTTCCCATTATATCTACTTTTGCTTGTAGAATAAACAACCTTTAGTGTTTGTTGTTACAATCATAGCAGCTAAAAAAAATTTCATCTGTGATAAATATATTTACTATTGTTATACAAATGAGATGGCATAAAAGTATACATGTTGATTTATTATCAGAGCTGTATAACTGTAAAGCAGGTAGATTTGCATTCAAAAGTTACATGTTTTAATGCAATACCTTAGATATAATAGAAGTAAAAATTGTTACTGAATGGTTATGGGCAACCCAATTCTTCTCACTGATAACTTCCAATAGGTAGAAACCAGCCTGAGAATATGTTTTATACTGTTGCTTTTAACAGGTTAATAATGACATTGTTATGCTTTTAATGGAACTGCTATTAATCTGATATGATTAATTCTGTTAATATGATTTATATTTTGCATATTATAGTACAAAATTAAAATGAAATTATTTCATTCTATATTATCTTAATTTGTTTTTAGAAATAATAATTTATTGTTAATATGATTCCTAAGATGCATTTTGACTGAACCAGTCTTCAAATAAATCAAGTCATTACAAGAGATTATCATTGTTCCATAATTATGTAACATATATTATATTGATTCACTTTACAAGTGGCATATTTATAGCATGTATTTATTGAGAATTATAGTCTTTTAATATGTATTTAAATGATTAGCAGTCATTCTTTATCAGATCAGAAATCATTATATCTCTTTAATCTATGGTATAGATTTTAATTTTCTATTAAAAATCATATATATCTTTTTTATTATTTATATGCCATGTCCAATCTTTTGAATTTTAACCCATATTTATATACTTTTGAAACAATACTTGAAATACATTCTTAAGAGTCGTGCTTTTGGCATCGCCAGAAACAGAAACCGGTCTGAGGTTGAAGATTTTCTCAAAGTTTGTTAAGAACTTATTTTGTGAGCTCTATATATAACATTTGTAAATACAAGCTTTATTAAAATTAAGTCATGTGACATCTGACTTGATTTTTTTATCATTTTATTTAGACTACGAGAATGACAAATTGTAGTTTAAAAATATATAAGATCTTGCACATGAGTAAGGAAATTGAAATATTGCATAAAAATCAGGATCATATAAATAATACAAATGATATATTCGATCTGTAGTAAAAAATCAAAGTCTCTATCTGGGTTTTAAAAGATGTAATAATTTCTTATCCAGTTAAAGAATGATCGACAGTCATTTGTGTATTTACTAAAAGAATATAATTATCAATTAATGCATGCTAAAAATTGTATGCTTGATTCTAAACAGATACTGACTCAGTGTATATATACACTGTGGCATCTAAAATAAAAGAAATAAAAGTACTTGTGATTTTTGACCCATGTGGCCACCAGAGAAACGTAGTGGGTTAGAATCTTGGTAGTTGCTGTTAGCAGATGACACGTAAGCTAGATGTATTTATGGCAATCAGTGCTACCTAGGTTCTTGGTATCTGCTGGTAGCAGATGATGTAAGCTAAATGGGCTTATGCATTGTGACCAGTGCCACCAAGTGGGCAGCTTTGCTGCTAGCCAGATGGTGGAATGTTCCTGTGCTTACGCATTGTGAACAGCGCCACATATCAGCTGGGATTTGCATTGCTGCATTTGGAACCCCTACTCTAAGTATTTCTGTAGTTGACCCAGACCAGCACCTTTGGTGGCCACATGGGTCAAAAATCACAAGTACCAAAATAAACTAGTAATTTTGAGAAAGTTAAATGACTCCTTAATTTATGGTATCTACAGTAGATTGTTAGCTAATTACAAATGATTTCATTGCATTAATACTTATTTCAATATACTTAGCTAGGATAAGATATGTAAAGCCTCATTACATGACATTACTATGTATGTGCACTCTCTCTTTTACAAACTTATATATGTTATTTATTAACATTAACTATTTATAGAAACTTACAATCTTATGTAGGTATGGACATGTGTGTGATCAAGTGTATCAGCAGTATGAGATAGTGTAGATAGTTGAGGGTCATATGAAAGTCTGAGTTCAAACCCCCTATATATTATATATTGGAGTACAGATATGAAAAAGCCTGTACTGTAGAAAAAAATCATATATTAATCTTATGTATGGTCATATTTGATCAACTAATTACTTGCAGGGCACATATTCCTGTCAATTTAAATTACATCAAACATACTAATTCTGTTTCATTTAAAGAAATTTGCAGCATTCAATTGTTATGTTTGTTGTGATCTCATTTGGTCTCAATAAAACATATCCTTCAAAAGATTAATTGATTTTTCAACAAACATTGGTATATTATAAAGTTCCTATAAATTTCTATAGCAGGCATAAATAAATAACATCAATAAATTACATAATTAATAAATATATTAAATTAAACAAGCAAAACTCTCCATACAGTAGTGCCACCCTGTGCCAACCAGAGTAATCAATGGATGCCAGAAGGTTTGTGCATAAAATCCCCATCCATTGATTACTCTAGTTGGCACAGGGTGGCACTACTTTATGGAGAGTTTTGCCTGTTTAATAACAGTTATGTGCTAGCATAAGAGATGGTGATCATGTGATGTTTAATTAATATATCTGGTAAAATGAATATACTCACAAAAAAGATAGTTTTTTTATATATTTAACATTATTACTGCCTAGCATGCTTTTAATATATTTATTATATCATGAATTAATATATATATGTGTGTGTGTGTGTGTGTGCGCGCGCGCGCACATGTGTGCACATTATATGTTTATTAGTTTAATATTTTAATGGACAAATAGAAGATGAAGACTTTTCAGTTAAACAGTCATTGAGAAAATGTACTATTATTCCAGTGTGTACAAACTACTTTTAAATGGTTATTGCCTTGGAAACATCATGGGTACAAATTTTAAAAATAAAATTCACATTTATTAAAAGTATTTCACTACAATATATGTATATTATATACATAAATACATATTTTTGTATCATTTTAAATTCTTAAATTATTTAGTTGTTTTTTTTAGCAATTACATAAAAGAATATATTATTTGTATTATAGCTTTCATCCATCTGTAGAGCAGCAATTCACAGCGGAATGCTTACTAGTAAAGGAGGGTCTATCGTACTTACAAATAATGACAATTATGCAAATTTTATATCCAGTTTATCCAATTTCATTAAATCATTAGGGTAAGAAATAGTAATAGAATACTGATTTTTTAAAATCTGGTTTTGTTTTTTATTTTGGCTTATAATCTGTCCCTAATCTGATCATTTTTGAAAATGTTTATTTATAAATTTATTTAAACGCACATTGATTATGTAAGTAATATTTACTAAGGCTTTAACCTCAAGAATATGCATGTAAAAATGCGATATTAGGGACTTCTACAGGTCTTAACCAGTTTAACCTCAAGAATATGCGTGTAAAAATGCGATATTAGGGACCTCTACAGGTCTTAATGCATATTCTTGAAGTTAAAGCCTTAGAAAATGTTTATTGTAAATTGTTTAAATTTCCTTTAAATTTGACTATTATCATAATTTTTGAAAATAATTAATGTAATCTTTTCTTTTTTTTTTTTTTTTAAAAAAGGCTATTTATAATTTTTGTTTTTATTTTTTTCAAATTGAAAAAAATTATAATTTTCCTTTAAATTAAAGTACAGAAAAATGGATATATTCATTATATTTGGCATGAGGCCCTTTGCAGATAACATAAATTAGTAGGTTGTTGCAAATGCAATCTACTATTTTAAAATTATATATACATATTAAGACAATGATAAAAATAATGATTAAAAAAAAAGAATGCTATACACTATTGCATAATTTTAACATAAATATATAAATATAAATGTTTAAATATTGTAACAGTATGAAAAATATGGTTTAATAAGAGAGAATCTGGGGTTACAATGTCCCATAATTGGGTAGCCATTTGTAACAGTACACCACATTAGACTAAATTATGAGATGGGAAACTGTCATCATCCTCAAATAAAGAAAATATAAAATTAAATATAAAAGGAATGAGCATGAGAGATCATTACAGAACTAACTATAAGTTCACCAACATTACACAAAAGTAATAATCATTCATCATCATGAATGATGAACAATAAAAATAAATTGACAGTCAATCTTCTGACCATATTTGAAAGTGATCCACTATAGATCAGGCTAATTATTTAGCCACTGCCAAACCTAGGGCAGGAATATAAACAATAATTATCTGGATGCATAAACTTATGTGTTAATCCATAAGAATATAACAATTAAAAAAAAAATTGCTGGGATACCAAAACATGCTGATCATCATCAATGTTCTGGCCATTAGTAACACTAACTAAATAATTAAAATGAAATGTAGTGCATAGACTTTAAAGGATATCCCCTTTGCACACACAGCATTAGAGAAGTAATGAAATCATCATCAACTGAATGTCCATAACACTAAACATAAACCCTATTCCATATAACTGTTATGCACAAATCTAGCTCAGGAAGCAAGAACTCTCCAGACTATTACTGTGAGCAAGAAAAAAATGAATAAATTAAACAGCTTATTATAAATCACTTCAAACAATTCCTGTGTTTTCCCTATTATAAGTAAATAGTTTTGGTAGTTTTATAATAGTGTGTTGAAACCGCCTGAGGGCGTTATTTCTATGATAGCGCACAGAAATATGCCATTTAGGTGGTCTCCGCTATCGAACATTCTATTTATAATGCTTAAGTATAGAAATAGTCTGTTGATACATGGTGGCTGTATCTATTTCTATGTAATGCACAGAAACATGACGTTTAATCTGCCGCAGAAGCTATCATGTCGGAAGGGTTATCAAACAAAAGAGCTTGAAGCTGCATACATGCTGTTCCTGAAGAACCAAAAAAGTTGGTTTTAATTGCCATATATATTTGTTTTTGTAATTACCGTAAAAAGTTTGTCAATCTTCGAGTTGCGTTACCCTGTTTTGTTAAGAATTGTATCCCCCCCCACCAAAAAGAAGGTTGACTTTTTGTTGTAAATGTTACCATTAAATGGAAATATATTTATTTGTAATTTAAAACAAAAAAAAATTGATTTTGTAGAATACCAAACCAAAAATAAAAGTAATGAAAAGAATAAAAAGTAACTACATTTTAAAATTCATTTTGATTGATGTATTTTTTTTGTTAAAAATTGAGATTTGATATTACTTTTAAATGTGATAAACAACCCCCACCCCCCCCAAAAAAAAAAAACCCCAGCCTGAAAATATAAGTAATGAAAAGAATAAAAATTAAGTACTATTTTTAAATTCATTTTTTGATTTATGCATTTTTTTGTTAAAAAATTTATTTGATATTACTTTTAAATGTGATAAACACCCCCTCCCCCCCAAAAAAACCCCGGCCCTGGTAACATTATATTTATCTTTGTTTACAAACAAAACACGCCCTCTGGCGGCTTCATCATGCTATTATAAAAACTACCATAGTTTTATTGGGATCATTGAAAAAAATTGTAGAACATTAAACTGTCATGAAATAAAGTCACACACACACTGCAATTTATGAAACAGGAATTGGATAGAATAAAGAAATTAAGTCTAAAAAATATTTTTTAAAACAATTATTTAATAACTAATTGATTAACAATAAACAAAAAAAAGACATGATAGTATGGGATTTTAAACATTCATTTCATCAAAAAATTCATAAAATTAAATTCAATCAGTGTAATTTCTATTCATAAATAACTTTTTATTAATTAAGTTATTTCTTTAAAATAAATAAGAATTGGAAAAACAAGATTTTCAAAATCAAATGTAGCATAAATTATCAGCAAATAGCATATGCTTCTCGAAAGCAATTGAAATAGATCTCAGAAGTTTCTTTAAAATCTTATTGAATAAGAAAGGTAATAAAAATTAACAATTGATTGTAATAAAAGATTTGTTACTTCTGGAAGAAATGATAATTAAACTTGTGCTTGCACAAGTGAACATTTTATGGACATTCATTATTTAGTAGGAGCAATGGTGCAAATCTTTAAATATATACTATTCAGGGTTGTATAACCAAGTTTATATCTTGCCATTCTTTATTGCTTTACAACACAACTTACTTAGAATTATATTATGAAATTTACATTTACAATTTTTGGTGCTCGATGACATTTTTGGTCATTTTTGAAATTTAAAATGGCAGAGATTGCGTACTAAAAGAGCACCCAATTTGATACAATTTTTTACATCTTAATATTTATCTTTTAAATTTACAGTAGGATTAAATATTTTTAACTGTGCTGTGTTTGTTATCATTCAAATATATTAAGTTAAGATAAACTAAATAAGAAATAAAATCTTTTCTAAAAAAAAATAATGAATAGTGATTTAAAATTTGTTTCTGAAAATGATTATATTGTCTTTTCTTTTGAATAACATGATTCTATTTATTATTTTTAATATTCTTTTTTTAAAAAAAAAAAATTTAGTAAAAAGAAAATGGGCTTTTGGAATTTTATAATCATCTTGCTGTCATCTAAATAGTATATATGTACAATAATGTGTGCTTTTTAAAATTATAATTCACTATCTGTAATACAAATATAGCATTTGGCTCAGTAGAATTTAGTGGTATTGGATATACAGAACAATGATTACTATTTATTCATTAAAATTCAATTAGCATTGGCTAGAATTCAGAAATAATTGCAAAGAGAGTACAAAAAGAAATACATTTATCTTGAAATAACTAAAGAAGCTAATAGAAGGAGAGACGATTAACAGTAAATAGAATTTAAAAAACTCAATTATAGATTGAACTGTAGCTCTACAAATAAAATCAGTATCAATCCGGATGAAAATAGTGATGAAAATATAAAATTACATGATGCTTTAAGATACTACTTTATTATTTGAATGATATCCATAGCATATATTTTTCATCACTCTTTTTCAACTGTTTCAAAATTTGTTTTGTTTTCAGTCAAAATAATGTAAGAAGTGGAAATAACCAAATATGTACAAAAAAAATGTAAAAAAAACTTTTTTTCATAAACCAATGTATTAATTTTTTTAATCTTTTCAAAATTGGTCAAATTCTCCATAACACAGCAGAGAGAATGCATTCTTAACAGCTTACAGGGATTCATAAAGTTTTGTTAATTAATAGAATTTTGGGTTCAATTTTTTATTAAAGATTCATTATTTCCACACTGTTTTCTGGTTTTGGATTGTTAACATTCTGTGTGTTTTGGTGCACTGAGTCAAATTTGAAACAATTTCTATTTGAAGAAATTGAAAAAAAATTCAATCTGGTTAACTAAACGGAATTTGTTTTTTTTTTAATATCTCATGATTTTGTTATATTTTATTTTGCAGTACATATGTTGTCCAGTATATGGTTAAAGCAGTGAGGCAAGTTCACTGTTTTAACCATATAGTGGTTGCTATGTCTAGCTAATCTAAGAGTCCACTTCCCATGAGTACAAATCACTACTAACTGTTAATCTTTAGATAATTTAACATATGATCCTTAATAGCATTTTAACTGCTTACTTATATACAATCATTTAACATAATAAGGCTCGAAGGCATACATAAATAATAATTTAAATCAGTACGACTTGTAAGAGTCCTAGTTGGCTGTTCTCTTGTTTGGAGACCAGATTTCCACTCTTGAAGTCACTGTGCCATGAGAGACATTCTGCTCCAATATATATCCATGTGCACAGATGAAGCTCCAAGAATCAAGTTCATCAAATTAGTACTGAGGCATTTCATTATTCAATCCCTGAAGTTGATTGGCTAGTACTCCTATCCATCTGTTCAGGTAATTCGTCATTTTAATCTCCATACAAGAATTTACATCGTTATCTTTCTGACTTTAATTAATGAGTTATTTTTACAATTTGTCATTTACCTTATAAAGGACTTTAACTCATATTTTTTTAATTGTTTTATTTCATTAACGGCATATTCTACTCTCGTTAATGTGACTAATATTCATTTTAGAAAATAATCTTTTTCTAATCTTAAAGTTATAAATCTTTTACTTACTATTTTAAAAGAATCAGTCTTTTAAAATTTCTTTAATTTCTTTAAACTTATAACTTTTTTTCATTAAGTTTATACCTGTATATGTATGTGCATTTAAACATACATATCAGTGTTCAACATCCATACTGCCATTCATTCTGGCAGTAATTTGTTGTTGTTTACTTTACCTTCAACTGGATTGACTATTTCTAGCCAGATCCTCTTCCATAATGAAAACAAATTCAATATCACCCATTGGCCTGCATTTGCTATTGGCTATATATTATCTATTCATATATCTATTGGTTTATGTATATAAATGCTCAGTCCTATAAAAATAAGATGGAATCTGGACTAGTTCATTAGTTGAATGTAAAGTGAGCTATAACAATACGACATTATTTTAATGTGAATCCATCTAATAGGTGATGCATTTTAATGATGCAGTCCACTTAAAAATTGGCATTCATTTTGTTGAAATTTGTATTTAAATGTGAACATTAAATTTTTGAATCCACCATATTGCTATTCATAACACTATTGTGAGGATGAACAACTTTTTTTTAGCTAGAAGATACTTTAACATATGTTATTTTAGCATCTGTATTGTGAGGCTAATTTTTCTCTGCTACCAGAATTTTTTTCTATATTAAAAACCATCATATCTTCAGATATTGGAGCATTGATAAGACAAATTCAGTTTTGACCATCTTTTTCTACTAGCAGTGAAGAAAGTATTCATTTTATATCCCTTCACATGTAATAAAAATTTCATAATGCTGTTTGTAGCATTATGAAGTTTTAAAAAATTATTTTGCCTAATATTGGACCTTAATCAGGATAAGATAATATTTTTAATAATCTTTTATGAATAGCTACATCTTTTAAAATGATTAACAAAAACATAACTTAGATAGTTTTAAAGACACTTCACGGTCTTTATAATGTGATTTATATTTTGATATTACTCAAAGGCAAAACTCCTCATGAAGTAACACCACTCAGTGCAAGCCAGAGTGATCAATGGATGCAGGAATGTTTGTGCATAAAATCTCTATCTAATGTCTACTCATACAATATCCCCAGACTAGTTTCTAATTTGTGGCTTTCATCAGTGAGGAGTCTTGAATCTGATTGTACTGTATGTAAATGTTATGATCTAATGCAACTCTTGAAAAGCCACCTTTTATCTTGTTGGCTAATTATAAAGCTTTGAGCCCAAAATGAAAACTCAATAATGGTTTCACTTTAATCTTATTAGCTTGTATAGTCATATAGATCTGAACTCAGTTCAGCATCCATACTTTTTGGTGTCTTTGGTTCTTTAATAACCAAAGTCGCCATAATCCTATTGTGCAGGATTGGTATTAAATCACTAAACATCACATGATCATCATTCTTTATGTTCTGGCTTGAGTGGTGTTACTATATGGAAAGTTTTGTCTCTGTGTAAACAGCTTGTGTACGCATAAAGAATGGTGATTGTGTGACATTTTGATATTACACAGTTCAAAAGATTAATTGTAATTTAGTCAGTATTTTTAATATGTTATTATTTATATATATATAAGTTGATGTATAAATATAATTCTTTGTTTTATTTTTATTGGATCAGATTGTGCTTATTGTAGTTTTTGGCAAGGTGTATTAATGATTGATTTACTTTAGAATATTCTTAATGTTCCTATTATTAGCTTTATTTTCTTTTTAGAAGTTCTTCTGTGTCGGGCAGCTTTCGATTTTTATACATACCTCAAGCTTTGATTCCTAAACAGAAAAATTATGGTAAGTACTTGTTTAAATTATAATTTACAAAAATATTATAATTCGTTATTTGTTTCATTTAGATGTAAAATTAATTTTAAAAGAATTTTATTTAGGAAAAATATTGATTTTTATACATTCCCTTCTTAAAGTACATTGAATAAACAGGAGTCTATAATATTAACAACTGGGATGATAGTGGATGATTTGTAGAGACATTAATCCTGGGTATGAAATTAATCCTGTGGTTTACAGATCGTTGTCATCAGCTATCTGGAAATGTTTTGGCAGCTTTGGAATTTGGAATAGATTCCAGGTTTCATCAAATAGAAACCTGGAGGAAAGGGTCATGTCTTTATGCTTGATTTTATTTGTTGTTGAAGGTTAGCAATGTGGAAAACAATTGAATAGTGTTAATAAACCTTTAACTCAGTCTTTCATTAATTTAAGATTTCTTTTTTATAATAATTTTATTAAATGAAATTCATTAACGTCATTTATATTTATTGTAAATAATATTTATTTTATAAAGCGCAGACGGTATTGAAATTAAACTGAGAGACTGCAAACCTCTCAAGCGCTTATGACTATCAACAGCCAATCAGATCGTAAACACTGAGACAGACAGATCTAAGTACTTTAGGCTTGCTTGGATATATAGAAAGACAAGTAAAGAAGAGGGTGGAACCACCCTTTTCTTGTTAAATTCTCTGTTTCAGTATTTACGAACTGATTGGCTGTTGATAGTCATAAGCGCTTGAGAGGTTTGCAGTCTCTCAGTTTAATTTATTGTAAGTGGGAAAAAAAATATTTGAAAAAAATACATGTCAAGTATACTTCAACATTAAAAAAAAAATGAAAAGGTTTGTGTAAATTGTAATTATATTCAACTATAATGATATTTAAATTTAACTTTCAAAAATTTTTGGAAATTTATTTTTGAACAAATTATGCATTTTCTTTTTAGAATGAAATTAGTTTTTCATAGCTGTAACCAAATTACAGTATATCTATTATTTTTAATACTAAATATATTATTACTTTACAAAAATATAGTTAATATTTATTTATGTACAATATTTAATGGGTATACAATCTCCATTGGTCTGCATTCTGAAATATTATCAATATGCTTTTCTAAATAATATGCAGATTGTCACTTATAATAGGTTATACAATTTTATCTTTTATGCTTGTTAATGCAAATATTATATATAATACAGCTTGTTGAGAAGTACATAGACTATGTATTATTCACTATATATAAATCTCCTTAAGAAACAAATCTTTATTTAGCCAATTCAAACCACCCATAATATTGTTTATTTTTAAATGGGAACAATTCTCTCCATATGGTAGTGCTACCCCGTTTAAGCCATAGTAATCAATGGATGTTAGAAGGTTTGTGCTTCAAAATCCCCATACTGTTTATTTTATTGTCATTAATCTATTTTAACAGTAATAATTCATGTGTTTTTAATTGATGACAATCTCTCACAACTGATTCTTATATAAGGTGCTAATTTGTATTTTTTTTATTTTTAATATTTCTGAGAATGATAGCAAAATAGAAAGGAGTTTATTGCTTTATCTTCATATTTCAGTTTATTTTTTATCCATTGACCTCAGTAGCATTATAATAATGTGTTCCCTCAAAGTTTATAATTAATCTGATAATTTTTATGTATTGTGAACTGTCTGTCAAAATCATTATGCAGTATGCATGGATATGTATATATTTATTATATTGTAAATAATATTTATGTTGCATTAAAATGCAGAAAACCTGAAGCTATAACAAAAAACAAAAATTAATTATTTAATTATATTGTAAATAACATTTTTATATTAAATGTAATTGTAAGTATAGGGGATTTGAACTCAGATTTTCAAGCACCCTTCAACTATCCACACTATCTTGTACGACTGATACACCTGACCACACACATGTAGAAAAGATAAATAATCACTAATATACATATTTTGTGCTAAACCAGCACTCATCAGTTGGTCCAGATTATCATATCCCACACACATATATAATCAGTGCTCAATTTATATTAAGATAGCAAATCTTTATACTTTAATGGACAGGCTTCAATCCGCTCCAACATTTCAGCCATCCATATCATTGAAAATCTGATACAAGGTTTGTGAAGAGTGCCTGGTTTTCAAATATTAAATGTAATTACAGTCAGACACAATTTACCCCTAATTAATTGCACTCTTAAAAAAATTACATTGATAAGCATGCATTGGACTTAAAAGTATACTTAAAATATCCATATTAATGCAGAAATTGCACTGATATTTAAACTGCAGATAATCTAGAAATGTTATGTGTTTGTGTGTGTAACAAATGTTAGTAAAGATAACACACACATTTACAGAAAATGTTTGCTAAATGTGGTGTAAAAACTTATTTGAAGATAAGTCTACAATTAGAAATCTTATTTTCTGAGAATAAAATACTTTAATTTTTGTTCACTTATTTATATCAGTTTGTTTGTTAAAGTCTTGCTTAAATTTTATTTAAGTTTGATGGGTTTTTTTTTGTTATAAATGTATTGATGCTACCTGGCTGGTATTGTAAGTAATACTCCTGGAAATACAGCACATTTTAATACTAGTAAATTATTGTTAGTGAAATAACTAAAAACAAGTAGACTTTCATGTATTCTTGGTGTATATATTTTATTAATATTTTTTAAAACTTCAATTTTCTGGTATATTATTTGCATGTAATTTATCATTAACAGTCAAATATTGCTCCCTAGTTCTAAATCTGGTAAATCACTGGCTGAAATGTATTTAAGTAGAAAATTATGCACAAGATTATCAAACATTGTGCCAACAGTGGGTTAAAATAAATAGCATGCCAGTACTTATAAATTTAAACCACAGAAAAGAGTGTGGATAAAAATAATATGAACACATTTTGGCCCCAGGCCAAAGTTATTCAACACCTGTCAAAATGGGGAAATACTGCAAGCATGTAAACCAGCTATGTAAAGATGAAAGTGTGGAAATAATACCTGAGTTATTTAATACAATAGATACACGAGCAGCTACTAAGTGATAATGCCAAGGCAAAAACAGAGAAGACCCACTAGGATGAACAGCAACAAGTTCACCAGACAGAAAAACAACAAGCGAAGCCAAGACAAATCCATCCCAACCCAGTAAAAGACAAAGAAGAATTCCAAATTACCTAAATGACTATACACTAAGTCCAAAGATTAAAAATTAATCTCTGAACATGAGGGAGATAATGTTATATAAATGTGTATGTTCAAATACATATTCGAATGCACAAATGTAAATAAACGCAAAATTTAAAAATATATAATTATATTAAAGATTTATTATTAAAAATTAAAAAGTACAAAACAAAATAGCCAGGTGATTAGAAAGTAAAAGGCTATTAAATGTAAAACACAATTAGAAAGATTAGCGAAGTAACTAATCTAATAAAATAATTGTAGTTAAAAAGGTTTATAGTCGAATGGCAAATACCTAAAACTAACTTTTCGCTTGTGTAAAACAAAAGATTAAATTCTCCGATCCAGGATGCAAATAGAAAAATTGAAATAAGTACTCTATCAGCTGGATCTGAAGATGAACCAATCAGGAGCATAAGTGAACTTGAATTGCAAAGTAATAGAGAAAGCTCGCTCAGTGGGGATGGACTTCTTTCATTGGTGCTGGATGTCACCACATGCACAGAGAGGTTATATTGTGGAGAACTTGCTTCCCAAGGTATCAAAACAATCGAGGGACAATATAGGTTGTACTGATCTATATTATAATTTATGTACACCCCTGGGCCTTATTATATATGTATAATGTGTATATATAATAATATTAAATCATGCTATCACACTTCCAATGTAAAGCTGTAACAACAAATAGAAAACTAAATTAAATGGCTGAGCGCTTTCAAGAAAACCCTTGTTAATTATCGTTTATTAAATACTCTAAATATTAACTGTTATTAGGTTGGTTTTTACATTGGGGATGCCCTCTTAGATTCATCGGTTTACATAACAGTAGTCTCGTTCCAGACCTTGCTGCTAGCGGTCATTGCAATAGATAGCTAAATACAGCATTCTGCTTTAAACATATATATATATTTAATTTTTTATTAAAGCTACTTTTTTCTAAACTAGGGCATCAATGACACTCTGATTGACTTGAAATAGTAAAAAAAATATACTTTAATTATAGCACGTGTTTGTGCTATCATCTACATTTTGCATGCGTGACTGACATGTATATGGAAACCATGATTCAGTTTAATTTACTAATTATTTTTTCAATAAATGCACACTCAATCTTTGCTAAGTGGGATGAAAATATTTTTTTACCCAGGGAGGATTAGTTTTGCCTGGATTTTTTTTTTAATGGTCAATTGATCTTTGATATTTTTATACGCAGTATGTGTCTAGAGTAAATTTATATTCAGGCAGAATATTATATCAATTAATTCATATGAAAACCTTCTATTTATGATACATTTTAAGTTTTGGCAAGTTTATTTGGTAGTTGAGTATTAACTAAGCTATGACGTACTACACCCGAAGGCATACTGCTCAAATCTTATGATTTTCAAGATAACATCTCCTAGTGATCTCCGAACAAACGTAATTGATAAAGTTTGCCCGCAGATCACATGGAGAGTCACCGAGAAGATCGTAAGATTAGAGTAGTATGCCTTCGGGGCAGTACATCATATCATAGTTAATAATCAAAAATCAAGAATCAAAAAGCATTTGAATTATTAACGATATAAAATAATCAAAAAGTATTAAATTATTAACGATATTTAATAATCCTAAATCAGTATTTTCACTGATATTTTAATAATCAATCAAAAATCAAAAAGCATTCAAATTATTAACGATATTTAATAATCTGAAATCAGTATTTTCAATGATATTTTGGTATATTTTAATATTCAAACAAAAATGGGAGAAATTGTTCCAAAAGAAATCGAAAATCATTAGAATTATAAACGATATTTAATAATCCAAAATCATCATTTTCAATGAAAATGTAGTAAAATGTAAATATTTAAGAATCAAAAAGCATTACAATTATTAATAATCAAGAATCAAAAAGCATTCGAATTATTGACAATATAAAATAATCAAAAAGCATTAAAATTATTAACGATATTTAATAATCAAAAATCAGTATTTTCAATGATATTTTAATAATCAAACAAAAAGTGGGAGAAATTGTTCTAAAAAAAAAAGGAAAATCATTACAATTATAAACGATATTTAATAATCCAAAATCATCATTTTCAATAAAAATGTAGTAAAATGTGAATATTTAAGAATCAAAAAGCATTAGAATTATTGGTAGTTGAGTATTAACTAAGCTATGACTTACTACACCCGAAGGCATACTGCTCAAATCTTACGATTTCCAAGCGTTTATTAAAAAAAAAAAGACGTTTATAGTTAATTTACGTAAGACTTGATAATATCATTCCAATCTCAAAAAGTCTTTTTTTTTTTTTTTTTAAATGTCTATTGTGTAATTAAAATAAATTTTTCAGTAAAGAAAAATTCCAAATGTCCATAGTTTTAAAGAAAAAAAAAAAGAATGTATGAAAAATTTTCAATTTCAGGTTGATTTTTATATCACTAAAATGAATTTCATTAAAACATTTTTCATGAATGTTAGAAAAATACTTGGTTTATTTTATTAGAGTTCATTAATCAGCTTTAAAATTAAACCATTGAAAGTTAACACTTTGCCTATTTTGAATTATTGTACATTAATTGGCAATTTTGTAAACAATACACATTTTTTTAAGTGCCAGCAGGATGAATTTTCTCCATGCCAAAGGAAATTTTAAGCATGTCTTTCGAATGCAGTATAATTTAACAAAACATACTTTCAACATATAATCCTATATATTTTAAAATATTGAATGACCAATAAAATATGATACATTTATAATGGGCTTTCAAAATATATAATATATAATTTTGAACCCATTATAACCAATTTTTATACTATATTAATAAGATTGTAACTATTAAATAACTAAATGTGTGGTTTATATATGTAATGATCAGATATTTTACGGTAATATTGTCACACTAAAACTCCAATATATTTATTTATTTCTATACTTTCAAAGGAACACAAACTCATTGAATAAAAGAGACACGTTTTATGCAATCTCGAAGAAATGGCAGACCTGATTTGAATAATTTTGCATCTGTTGAATCAAATAAATAAATGAAAATCGGTATTAGAACTATCTATCTATATCTTTGAAAATGAAGGCATCATTCCTTTGAAAGTGCTAAGTATAGAAATAAATAAATAAATATATTGGAGTTTTAGTGTGGAGATATTACCGTAAAATATCTGATGATTAATAAGATTGGTAGAATCATATTGGCACACAGAATAACATTGTAACATAGATTTGGCATGACACCACTAAAAGGTTGCTAACCTATGTCCTAAGCTATAACTTTTTCCCAGGATTTAGCCCAACTTTGATTAATTTATAAAGATATTATTTTGATTTTCAAGTATTAATATTTTCTATTTATTAGACAGAAAATATTTTTGTTTTAAATTATTGTCTACTTTGTGCATCATTTTTAATTATGTTTTTGTCTAATAATATCATTTGACCTTTGCTAATGTTGATGAATTTTTACCTGTAGTTTATTTTCATTGGTAGTGAATATACTAAATAAAATTTGAACTCATTTTTTTTTTATAATTGCTTTTCAATTTTTTAATTTTATAATGCAACAATTAAATAAAACCCACGTGCTATGTTGTTTAAAAAAATCCAATCTTACCATATTATTATAATGTCTTTATTTAAATGCTTTGTTATCCCAGAAAACATTAGTGTTTTACTATGTAGCATAGATGTACCTCCAACTGTTATATACTGTATATGTAATTAAGACAATAAATACAATTACAGACTAAAAAAATATTTTATTAATACATGTGCGAAATATATTTTCAGCATATTTGTGCCAAACTCATCAGCAGTAATATTGGATACCAATCAAACATGTTAAAATAATAGCTCAAGTTTTGTATAAAAGATTTGGTTCACCACCCAACATTATCCAAGATTACAAAAAACAGAAGTTAAAAATTAGTAATGACATTGTTTCATTAAGATGATTCTTGAAATATTGTGGGGAACTACATTCCAGAAATAAGACGGCCTTGAAATTTTATTTAGATATCTGATAGTTTCTGTGCAATTCTAAAAGTTTTTTTAAAAATAGATAGCTTATAGGCTGCCAAATTAACCATCTAACTATTGGTTGATGTATGACTATAGCTGTTATTAGTAGAGGGAAGGAATAAGTACCCAGATTAGTCAGATGAGTAGTTGATACATTAATAAAAAAACAAATATGATTTTAATGTGATACAATCTTTATTGCTGAGAGAAATGAACCTATGCATTGTTTTTTCTTTTATATAATTAAGTTGACATAATGAATCAATTTATAACATGGCTGATAAAATTTATTTTCAAAAATGATGTTACTATAAAAAGTTTATATCATTTTTCAGAAATATTAGAAATATAATGTAATCATAATAAAAATAATATATGTAACTGTATATTTATTATTTTTATTATGATTACAATTTTGTTCTAATTAATGGACATTTTATTTATATTAATAATAAATTGTTTTTCTCTTCACTAGTAGAATTGTAATTATAAGTATGCGACTTTTTTTTTTCGCATTAAATAGTGAAGCTATGATTTTACTCTAATTTATAATAGCTTTGCTAAGCGCTTTCGAGATTTCATGTTTGAATCTCATAGTCATAGCTTTGTAACTAACGATTGTTATGATTATGCAAATGTGTTTGAATTTTTAATTAGTCCATTGTTTAGAGAGAGCAAAACATGCATCTCTTCTATTAATGGCATTAATGTCATTTGCTATATAGAAAAGGGTCAAAAATAAAAATGAAGGATCATCAGTATTCTGGGACCACCAAGCAGCTACAGGCCATGTATTTGAACCTAGTTCTGCCCAAATAATTTGTACAGAAAAAAATGATGCCAAAAGAAAAGTTAAAGAAGCTTTCTATATAGCAAATGACATTAATGCCATTAATAGAAGAGAGGCATGTTTTGCTCTCTCTAAACAAGGGACTAATTAAAAATTCAAACGCATTTGCATAATCATAACAATCATTAGTTACAAAGCTATGAGTATGAGATTCAAACATGAAATCTCGAAAGCGCTTAGCAAAGCTATTATAAATTAGAGTAAAATTATAGCTTCACTATTTAATGCGAAAAAAAAAAAGTCGCATACTTTAATTAAATATTATAATATATATACAAATACGAAGTCTGTCAGAAATGAGACAAAACACAAGGATTTTAAAAAATAATGTCTGCCTAGTTCTTTGTCATAGTGAAATTGATCATTTTATTAATGCTTTGCAGTTACAATAAAAAATAAATTCATAGAACATTTATGCATAAACCATTGATCTGTTGCTAAAAGAATTTGACTTTTTTCATTGTCACTTGATGCAGTAATGTAATTGGTACAATAACTCTTTCATTGAAGTCATAGTGACACAATAAGAGAACAATCCTTTATATCTTTTTATAGTATGAGCATTCTTTTAATAAATGACATTATCTAAAATAATTTGTTGTAGTATATACTCAAATATTAATAAATTTGCCTGTGATGTAAGTTAATTTGTCAGGTTTTATTTATATACTTTATGCATTAGAATAATATTCACTTCGATTCCTATGTATCTGAGACTTGGTTGTTTAATAGAAAAGTATTATGTCTGCAACTTACTTAATCTTATGGCCTGGACCCTTAACAGGGAGTTTTACTGTTCCCTGATTTTGAATCCTAATAGTTTATTCAATAATGACTCAACACTACTTCAGTTAAATTCAATGCATTTAATAAATTTAACTCACAAAAATTTAATACATTAGTTAACATTAATTATTAGAACAATTTTATATACTTATATACACATAAGTCCATAGGTATATAAAATAATAATAAAGATCGTTCCAACTAGTTAAGTCCCTATCTTGCTTTCTCATGTTCAGAGGCAAGCTCTCTGCTCTAGAAGCTACTGGGCAAAGGGTGATGTCCAGCACCTAAATTTAAGTTCATCTACCAGTTGAGCTCCTTGTTAACATAACTTCTTTTTCTCCTCCAACTTGCATGTTTTTTTTTCATTGTTTTTTTCCCTGCAGATGATTGGCTGATATTCCCACTCATCAGAAAAAATAGTTATTTCTCTAAGTGCGCACATGTTGGATTCCAGAATGTTTTATCTTTTGTTAACTTGATATTAAAGAATTATTATGAGACTCAAATTTTTGTTATCAATGACAGAAATCTGACTCATTCCTTTAATTATTATAACTACATTTTTATCTCATTATCACTAATTTTATTTTTCGATATAATTGGAATATAATCTTTTTTTCTAATCTTATAACTTCTAATTATTTTTTAGTTTCATATTTAAAAAATAAATCTTTTAATTGTACAATTATTCTTTATTTATTTACTATTACCTTTATATGTATGTGCATATACGCACATACATATATATCAAAGAGCTTCATAAAGACTTTAGATTTAGCAATGAAGTATGGAGAAAAAGAACATGAAACTGAGATGGACATATCGCAAAATGAATGGTAATGTATTGACAAACATTTCTTAAACTAGATATCAAAAATTTGTAAAAGAATTAGGAAGAAACTACATGAGAAATATATAAATAAGATAAAAATATTGAGAAAAAGAGGCCTATGGATGAGAAAAACTAGATTAAACTTAAAGAGATCTGTATCCTGTAATGGACTGTTAATGGCTGAAAATGATGTTCGTGACAATATTAAGCTATGTCTTAATATGAATGTGTCATAGAATTAAATTCTGTTTGTTTATGTTATGTTTATTTTAATAATCTTCATACTTCCTCTTTCTTTTTTATTCTTCATATAAATAAAAATACAATAAAAGACAAATGACCCTCAAGATGCATTTCATGCTGAAACAGCACTCATCAGTTGGGCCAGGTCACCACCTTTCATATATATCTTTATTACATGAAGAGTATTTATCTATGGTGAATTGTCACATCTTTATTTACAACTGCCAAACTTATTCCACTCACAACCTCGACTCCGTACATTTTTGATAAACCTAACTTCGTTTATCATTAATCATTTATTAAACTAGAGTTTTTCTCTAGCACAGATATAAACTTTAATCCATGTTAAAGATTATTATATCTGATTTTTAGACACACACACATATGTTATGTTTATTAAGACTTTTTAATTTATTTATCACTTTGTCTATGCAATTTGTTAAACAAAAATTATTTTTGAAAGTAAATAATTAAAACTTGATGAATGTTTAACTTTCAGATGAAATTCTATGCAACACTAGCTGTCAAGACATATGTCATGGACTTGTTCAAAGAATGAGGTAACTATATCCTAATCATGCAGATTATAATAAGGAAATAATGATGAGATGTGTTAAGAATAAATAAAATTAAATAAGAATTATGAAAATATGAAGATATTATAATAAAAGAGATAACATTTGAAATAACATTAAAAAATGATAACGATATAAATAATAATTAGAATCAATAAATAATATTACTGAAATTAATAATTACTCAAAAAATTAGGCAAATATCCATTAAAACTTATGATAAAAATTGACATAAAGAATAATAATGAGATAATATTAAAAATGAAAATAATAAGAAAAAAGAGATAATGAAAATATTAATGAAAAAATATATGATTGAAAATATTGAAAAGAAATGTAATGAATGAGAAGAATAGTAATAGCATAATATTCATTGAAAGAATAATAGAAAGAAATATAATGAAATGAAACTTGATAAGGATTATAACAAGAAGCAATATGAGGATGAGAATAAAAATAGAAATATGATAATGATAATTAAAAAGAAAATGATGTCTGATTCATCATCTCTCCTGTACTAAGATCTAGGTAAGTAAGCATTACACAACTATGATCAAATGATAACAGTTATTTTCATTAGTAATTTGTCACTGCTTGCCATCCATTTAACATAATTTATTTTAGCATCTCAAGTTCAAAGTGATATCATAAAATTTTATGCCACTTCATATTTCAAACATCTTTAAAAAACTATAGTCCTCCTATGCACTTTTCATAATGCTTTATTAAATATCTCTCTTTAATAGTTTCATTTGCCCTACAATTTTCCTCAGACCTAAAAAAAACAATTGCATTACCTTGTTTATTACATAAAACATACAATAACTGAATTTTATATATATGTAATAGTAATATTAGTGATTAAGCCAATGCACATGTGCTTTAAAGATAAATTTTAAATAAATACTCAATTTTTCCAAACACGAGATATAGTATTTTAGAAAGAATGGAATGAATCCACCCATTCTTTCAACCCAATTTATGTATGGGCAAATCTTAGGTGTGTGAAAATAAGAGCATTGGCTTAATTGCTAATATTACCATTACATAAAAAACATAGCGCTATATAAAATAATATAATCCATATAAAAAGAATATAAAAATACTTCTTTATGTTGTTATTTTAAAATATAAAAAGTTTATTATAAGATATATAAAATATCTATATATACAACAAAAAACATGAAAATAACAAATTTTCAATAAAAAAGCTTTTTTCGATACATATAATTTGTATCCTTTTCAATATGTCTACTCACGATTACCGTAAAACATACATATAGCGACATCTATTTATAATACAACCAACAAAAAACAATTATTATCATCAATTATTTCATGAATACATACAATACAATACAAAAAATAAAAAAATATAAAAATATATAAAAATATATTCCTTCATTAATTATAGTATATTCATATATACTCAAAAACACACAAAAAACACACAAAACATTAAAATATTAACATCCTTCTTATTTATCTATCCAATCATCTAATTTTAGCCAATTATTAGTCAAATTAATTGAACCCTTATAAATGTTCATACAATTATTACTATTATTTTTAATATAACTAGTTTCATATACTTTTCGCCTATTAACATTTTTCAAGTAATTTAATGCTAGTATATTTTTAGTACAATCTATTTTATGACCATATTCTAAATAATGTATAAACAAAGCAGATTTATCATCTCTCCTATTTATTGCAGCGTTATGTTCTTTAGCTCTTATTTCTAATTGTTTACTTGTATGTCCATAGTATACTCTTTTACAAATTCCACATATAATTTTATAAACCATACCTTTCTTATATTTTAAATCATCTAATATTTTATAGTTACCTATTAATTTATCTAAATCTTTACTGTTTGCCCAACCTATATTTGTATCTTTTTTACTATTTACATAATTTTTTAATAATGCATTATATATTTTAGGATGATATGAAATTTTTATCCATTTATTATCAGATTTGTTATTTCTATTATATTTATTTTTATAAAAAATATTATCTATACATTTACTTTTATAACCATACTTAATATATAAATTTTTAAATTGCTCTTTATGTAATTTAGCTATATTTCCATATGTATTATATTTGTCGTTTTTAATTGTGAAATTTTTAATAACTGCCATTTTTTGGGTCCATGCTTGTTGTGAATCGACAGCAATTATTTTCCTCATATTATCTTCTTTTATAAAATGATTTAATACAATTTTTTTATTATCATCTAAACTAAGCTCTATGTCTAAATATTTTATTTTTTGTTTAATTTCTGAAATTGTAAATTTTATATTATATATATTTTTATTAAAATCATTATACATATTATTTATTATTCTTTTATTACCAATTATTAGAGTATCATCCACATAACGAAAATAATGTATTATATCCATATTAATCAATTTATTTTTAACTATATTAATCTCTAACTCATCAATAAATATTGATGAAATAAGACCACTAATTGCACAACCCATCACCCATCCTTTATTTATATACCAATATTTATTATTATACTTAAAATATAAATTACTATGTATTAACATTAAACTTTCTTCAATTATTTTTACTATTTTCATATCTTTAATTTTCCCATGTAATTTCTTTATTAATATTTCAATACTTTTTATCCTTGGTATACTAGGATACATTTGTTCAATGTCCATTACAAAAATACTATGACATCTATTTAATTGTATATTACCTAATTTATCTACTATATCATCTGTATTTTTAATACAATATTCACCATAACCTAATTTCTCTGCTAACCATTTATTTAAATAACTACTAAATTTTTGTAATATAAAATTACTAAAATTGAATAATAATCTAATGGGATTATTATCTTTATGAGTTTTTATTTTAGCAAAAATATAAGGATTTTCAAAAGACGAAGGGTATAAAAATCTATATCTTTCCATATCGATAATATTATTATCCCTCATCTTTATCAACAATTTTATATATTTACTTTTTATACATCCAATGGGGTCCTTGTTTAAAACCTCATAACCTTCTTTTTTTATCTCATAATCTATTTTATATATATATTCATCCTTATCTATAACCACAAATCTACAACCTTTATCCTCTTTACATATGACAATATTTTCGTTAATACATATATCTTTTATCTCTTTAGTAATGCGTCTATAACTATAGGTTCTTTTTTGATCATTTATAGATATTATTATTATTATTATACAACTGATTAGCTACTATACAATACAATTTCTTCTTTTCATCCGTAGATATATTTGCAAGTTCTATATCTGTTATAATTTTCTTTTTTATATCTTTATCCATAAATGGTATAAATCCAGGATTTTTACTCAATAACATATTTTGTTCATTTGAAAAGTTATAATTTGTTAAATTTATAAAATTGTTTAAAATTGTTTTATTATAATAATTATATCTATAATCAACATGTTCATTATTAATTATATTCAAAGAAGAAGTATTCCAATATTTCTGCATCATCCAATTCCATTTTCGATTATATTTTACATATATTTTATTGTTCCATTTAAATCTGTAATTATATAAAAAATCCATAAAAATATCCCACATGTTTATTTTTTCCAATGACAATTTGACATGCCTTCTTAATCTTTTAAATTTATTTATATTATTTTTTAAAATAATATATTTTTGATTAATAAAACCTATTAAAATATACATCTGTAGTTTTGTTACCAATTTTGAATTATTACCAATCTTTTTATTACCTTTTATTCCAATAATACAAGATTTAGGAACCAATTTATATACTCTGCAGTTGTTCAAAAATGTCAATTGACCTTTTATTCTCTCTATATACAAACATAATCTTGTTAAATCCTTTAGTTTCTTTATTATATCCAAATTCAAATTTGTTTTCAGGTATTGCCACAAACCATACATTTTGTTAAATATTTTAAATGATTCAATTTATAAAACAACAATTCCAGATATAAACACATCAATCCCGATAATAATTCATAGATACGCCATAACGTAATTTAATCGCAGTTACAATATAAGCAAGATCGTAAATTTTAAAAATATATATAATCCATATAAAAAGAATATAAAAATACTTCTTTATGTTGTTATTTTAAAATATAAAAAGTTTATTATAAGATATATAAAATATCTATATATACAACAAAAAACATGAAAATAACAAATTTTCAATAAAAAAGCTTTTTTCGATACATATAATTTGTATCCTTTTCAATATGTCTACTCACGATTACCGTAAAACATACATATAGCGACATCTATTTATAATACAACCAACAAAAACAATTATTATCATCAATTATTTCATGAATACATACAATACAATACAAAAAATAAAAAAAATATAAAATATATAAAAAATATATTCCTTCATTAATTATAGCATATTCATATATACTCAAAAACACACAAAAAACACAAAACATTAAAATATTAACATCCTTCTTATTTATCTATCCAATCATCTAATTTTAGCCAATTATTAGTCAAATTAATTGAACCCTTATAAATGTTCATACAATTATTACTATTATTTTTA
Source organism: Epiperipatus broadwayi (assembly GCA_028023455.1). Lineage (NCBI taxonomy): Eukaryota > Metazoa > Onychophora > Udeonychophora > Euonychophora > Peripatidae > Epiperipatus > Epiperipatus broadwayi. Next base: position 176,097 of record JAQFVV010000829.1, read on the forward strand.
ATATAACTAGTTTCATATACTTTTCGCCTATTAACATTTTTCAAGTAATTTAATGCTAGTATATTTTTAGTACAATCTATTTTATGACCATATTCTAAATAATGTATAAACAAAGCAGATTTATCATCTCTCCTATTTATTGCAGCGTTATGTTCTTTAGCTCTTATTTCTAATTGTTTACTTGTATGTCCATAGTATACTCTTTTACAAATTCCACATATAATTTTATAAACCATACCTTTCTTATATTTTAAATCATCTAATATTTTATAGTTACCTATTAATTTATCTAAATCTTTACTGTTTGCCCAACCTATATTTGTATCTTTTTTACTATTTACATAATTTTTTAATAATGCATTATATATTTTAGGATGATATGAAATTTTTATCCATTTATTATCAGATTTGTTATTTCTATTATATTTATTTTTATAAAAAATATTATCTATACATTTACTTTTATAACCATACTTAATATATAAATTTTTAAATTGCTCTTTATGTAATTTAGCTATATTTCCATATGTATTATATTTGTCGTTTTTAATTGTGAAATTTTTAATAACTGCCATTTTTTTGGGTCCATGCTTGTTGTGAATCGACAGCAATTATTTTCCTCATATTATCTTCTTTTATAAAATGATTTAATACAATTTTTTTATTATCATCTAAACTAAGCTCTATGTCTAAATATTTTATTTTTTGTTTAATATCTGAAATTGTAAATTTTATATTATATATATTTTTATTAAAATCATTATACATATTATTTATTATTCTTTTATTACCAATTATTAGAGTATCATCCACATAACGAAAATAATGTATTATATCCATATTAATCAATTTGTTTTTAACTATATTAATCTCTAACTCATCAATAAATATTGATGAAATAAGACCACTAATTGCACAACCCATCACCCATCCTTTATTTATATACCAATATTTATTATTATACTTAAAATATAAATTACTATGTATTAACATTAAACTTTCTTCAATTATTTTTACTATTTTCATATCTTTAATTTTCCCATGTAATTTCTTTATTAATATTTCAATAATTTTTATCCTTGGTATACTAGGATACATTTGTTCAATGTCCATTACAAAAATACTATGACATCTATTTAATTGTATATTACCTAATTTATCTACTATATCATCTGTATTTTTAATACAATATTCACCATAACCTAATTTCTCTGCTAACCATTTATTTAAATAACTACTAAATTTTTGTAATATAAAATTACTAAAATTGAATAATAATCTAATGGGATTATTATCTTTATGAGTTTTTATTTTAGCAAAAATATAAGGATTTTCAAAAGACGAAGGGTATAAAAATCTATATCTTTCCATATCGATAATATTATTATCCCTCATCTTTATCAACAATTTTATATATTTACTTTTTATACATCCAATGGGGTCCTTGTTTAAAACCTCATAACCTTCTTTTTTTATCTCATAATCTATTTTATATATATATATATTCATCTTTATCTATAACCACAAATCTACAACCTACAAATCTACAAATCTACTAGCATTAAATTACTTGAAAAATGTTAATAGGCGAAAAGTATATGAAACTAGTTATATTAAAAATAATAGTAATAATTGTATGAACATTTATAAGGGTTCAATTAATTTGACTAATAATTGGCTAAAATTAGATGATTGGATAGATAAATAAGAAGGATGTTAATATTTTAATGTTTTGTGTGTTTTTTGTGTGTTTTTGAGTATATATGAATATGCTATAATTAATGAAGGAATATATTTTTTATATATTTTATATTTTTTTATTTTTTGTATTGTATTGTATGTATTCATGAAATAATTGATGATAATAATTGTTTTTTGTTGGTTGTATTATAAATAGATGTCGCTATATGTATGTTTTACGGTAATCGTGAGTAGACATATTGAAAAGGATACAAATTATATGTATCGAAAAAAGCTTTTTTATTGAAAATTTGTTATTTTCATGTTTTTTGTTGTATATATAGATATTTTATATATCTTATAATAAACTTTTTATATTTTTTATAAAATAATATCTCATTATATATGTTTAATTTCAACTAAAGAATGACAGTTTGTAAATTGTAAAGATTTCGCAAGTGTCATTCGTTCAAACATAACAAATGTAATTTAAAGTGATCGTGAAACACCTTCACACTCTTATTTCCACACACTTAAGATTTTCCCATACATAAACGTTTGGGTCGAAAGAATGGGTGGATTCATTCCATTCTTTCTAAAATACTATATCTCGTGTCTGGAAAAATTGAGTATTCATTTATAATTTATCTTTAAAGCACATGTGCATTGGCTTAATCGCTAATATTACTATTACATAAAAAACAGCGCTATATAAAATAATATCTCATTACATGTAATATAAATAAAATGTCCATTAATTAAAACAAAATTGTAATTATAATAAAAGTAATAAATTTAACGGTAATAACCTATTATAAATAGTCTTTAAATCGGCAGAAGTACTTTCGGTTAATTTCTTAAACCTGCCTCAACTGCCATTAAATTCAATTAAATTTAATGGCAGTTGAGGCAGGTTTAAGAAATTAACAGAAAGTACTTCTGCAGATTTAAAGACTGTTTATAGTAGGTTATTACTGTTAAATTTATTATTTTTATTATTATTATATCTCATGTACATAATTTTTAATATTATTTATGAAATATTTTAAATACATTTTATAAACATAGGTATATTAATTTCCACAAAATTAAAAAGCTAAAAACATATATATATATGCAAACAGATAAACATTGTATAACAATACATCCACATATACTATCAAGATAATAAATTATATGTGTATAAATTATTGTTAAAGCACTCAATATTTTGACACCTGTTTACAGTTTAGATTGTTTTAATCTTCTATAATATTATTTTTAAAATGCTACACATTTTGAAAACTTGAATTTTTTTTTTTTTTTCAAATTACAAACTTTCTTTATAGGATTTTTTTAAAAACAACTTATTAAATCTATTTTAGTATAAGTTGAGTAATAATTTCATATGTCTAATTTATAAATTGAATACATATCTATATTTTCTTATTTATTAGATAAATATATTCCTTTTTTACATATTTGTATATATGCACAGAAACTATATGTACATTATTGATTAATTATAAGCAATTTTGTTCAAACATTATTATTCAGTTTTGGGTGTATTTTTTATGTAAAAAGCTTTTATTTTTATTTTTAATTTATTTTTAGTAAAATATATTTGAATAGCATTTTCACTAAATATATGTCATGTGTTGCTGCATATGTATACATTAATATAAGATTTTTTAATCATATTTATATATTTTTAATCATATTTATATATTTTTAATCATATTTATATTGCTTAAATATTGTTGTAATTGGAATTCTTTGTTTATTTTATGTATGTATCTTTTGTTTATATTTTTTTATGTTTTATTTCATAAATACCATTTAAATTTCTTTATTTTTATTCTTACTTAAATATTTATTACTGTATATATTTATCAGATTATTTCTTCTTTATTAAATATTTATAGATTTAATTTGTTTGTTTTTTTATTAATTTTATTTATTCTGTTTATTATTTTTATGTCGTTTTCTTTTATATTTATGTATTTAATATTTTTAGTTTCAATTTTGTTATTTATTATATTTTTTCTTCAATTTTTAATATTTCTTTTGGTTACTTGGCTTATTGTTATTTTTAAAAATAAAAGCATTTAAAAATTATCCTTACTCAACAATTACAACAACATAAAAAAATATTAAAACATATAAAGAATATATGCAATAAATAACAAAACTAAAAATATTCAGTATCTAAGTATTATAACAAATAATGAAGAAAATAAATAAAATTATTAAAAAATAAAAATAAAAAACAATAAAAACAAATTAGCATGGAAATAATTAATAAAAAAGAAATAATATGATTAATATATTGAATAAGTAATATTTAAATAAGAATAAAAATGGTAAAAAAGATATTTATTTAAATGATATTTATGAATTAAATGTAAAAAATATACACAAAAAACATAATAAATATCTAGAAGAAACAAAATTCAATTATAACAATATTTAAGCAATATAAATATGGTTAAAAGTCTTGTTTTGTTAATAATGAATTATTAATGGTAATATACTTACAAAAATATGGGATATATATTTAATGAAAATAATATTAAAATATGTTTTATTAAATATAAAATAGCAAATAAAATAAAATAAGCTCTATACATAAGTAAAATATATTCAAAATTGAATAACAATTATAGAACAAAATTAGTTATGGTTAATTAATAATATTAAAATGAAGAAATAGATATATATATAGTAAGTAAAAAATAATAAAATATGTTAAATTTATATATTTTTGGTGATAAAAATTATAAGAATAGACATAACAAATTATTACTGAATTTGTATTAATGTAAACATAATAAAAAGTTGTTTTAAATGTCCTATAGTGTGTGAGAGACAAAAAAAATGTACAATAGATTTTTTTAAAAAAACATCATTTGTTTAATAATTTAAAAAAAAATTATTTGAGACATGACATTATAGAAAATCAAAATAATATAAAGTGAAATAATATATATTAAAGTAATCATCAAAAATGAAAAGAAGTTTAATCCATTATGCCGCTTGTTCATATATTTAAATAAATCACATGATATAAAATAACAGCAATAATTATATAATAACGGCAGTAATAAATTGGTCAAAATGTTTTGGCCAATTCATTATGAACAAGAATGAAAATGATAATAAAAAGCTCTTTTTGGCAAATATAGATTTTTGCCCTTTTCAATGTGTTTGAACTATTTTACAATTTTAATCTACATTGCATGCATAGTGATATCTTTTTTATGTAATATGTACAAAGAAAAGAAAAAATACCTGTATAAGTGTATATTATATAATTTTTATCATTAGCTAAGTGTCACTTAAATTAATAAATGTTTTACATATATTCGTCACGATAATGTTTGTTGTAATTAATGTAATTATTTTCATATATCTTACATTAGATTCTTTAATATTAGTTTAAAGGTTTTTTATTTTTTACCCAATCTATTTTATGTTCATATTTTAAATAATGAATATGTAAGGCAGATTTATCATTTTTTCTCTTAATTGCATTATTATGCTCTTTTATCTAATTGTTTCCCTGTATGCCCAAAGACTGCAAATTGAAATCCATGATGACATGGTTCAACAGGTGAAGGGATTTAGATATTTGGGTAGTTGGTTGAGTGAGGATGGAAGATAAAGTTAAAAGAAGAATAGCATTGTCAAAGGAGACATTTGTAAAAAGAAAGAAGATATTTTGTGAACCTTTGGAAAGAGAATTAAGGATGTGTGGAGTGTATAATATATGGTTGTGAGACATGGACATTGAGTAATAAAATTAAGAAATGATTGGAAGCTTTTGAGATGTGGACATGGAGAAAATGGAAAAAATTAGTTGGATAAGTAAAAAATAAAGAATGCTTGAAAAGAGTAAATGAGGAAAGAAGATTGATTGAGAATATCAGAGAGAGAAAGAGAAGCTGGATTGGACATATATTAAGAAGAGATTATAGTTTAATAAAAGATATTTTGGTGGGAATGGTCAGTGAAAATAAAAAGAAAAGATAGAAGAGATTGACATTATTGGATGATATAAGAGATGGGAAGACTTAAGTGGAATTGAAAAAATGTGCAAGGAAGAGAATGAAATGGAAGAATGGATGAACTGATGTAGTGACTACTCTCTGGACCTGTCTATTGAACAGAATACTAATGATGATGATACCCATAATAAATCATACTGTAATTTCCACAAATAATTTTATAAACAATTTTTTTTATATTTCATATCATCTCTTATTTTATAATTACCTATTAATTTGTCAAGATTTTCACTATTTTACCATTCTATGTTAATGCTTTTATCTATATAATTTTTATTTTTTAGTAATGTATGATAAATTTTAAGGAAGTATGAAAGTTTTATTCATTTTTTATTATTCTTAGAGCTTCTGTTATTATTTATAATAGAATTGTTATTATTCTCTAAATTAGGTAGCTTATAAATAAAAAGTATGCGTTCAATACTTTTAGGCTTATATGCATAATTTTTTGTATAATTCAATAAACTATTCCTTAGGTAAAGTGGCTACATTTTATTTGTATTATATTTTTATGTTTAAAATTTTTAATAACTACCATCTTTTGTATACGTGCTTGTTGAAAATCTATAGAAATTATCTTTCTTAATTTATCTTTATTAGTAAAATCTTTTAATATAATTTTATTCTCATTATCTATATTAATTTCTATATCAAATATTTATTTTAACATCAGATTTTATTTTTTTATTATTAAATTATTTATAAATATTATTTATAACTCTTTTGTTACAAAAAAAAATTATATATAAAATTACTTGTGGAAATTGCAGTATGATTTACTATGGACATACAGTGAAATAATTAAATTAAAGAGCCAAAGAACATAATAATGCAATTAAGAGAAGAGATGATAAATCTGTCTTATATATTCATTATTTAAAATGCAGATATAAAATAGATTGTGCAAAAAATATAAAACTTTTAAATTATATTAAATAACCTAATAGAGGTCCCTACTATCACATTTTTATGCGCATATTCTTGAGGTTACAGCTTTAGTAAATATTACTAATAGAAGGAAGAAATATGAAACCACTTACATTAATTATAACAAACATACTTGTATGAATAGACATAAAACATCAATTAATTTAACTAACACTTGGCTAATGATAAATGAATGGAAAATTATACATTTATACAGGTTTTTTTTTAATTTTCCTTGTACATATTATAATATTATTGTTATAATAGGTTCTAGTTAATTATATATATATATATAAATAGATGTTGCTATGTTTGCAACATTGAAAAGGACAAAATTAATATTTGCCAGAGTGTTTTTGTATTATTATTATTATTATATAAATATAATTATGCTGTTATATAAAGATATTTTATTTTATATTACATTATATGATTTAATTGAAGAGAATTTGAACATAGACTTTCAAACTCTCTTCAGCTATCTATTCCATCTGATATAAACAATACATATGATCCCATACTTATGAAAAAAGGTAAATGATCTTCATACATATTTTGTGCAAAACCAGCACTCAGCAGTTGGTTCAGATCATCATCTTCCACACACACATATATATATAAACAATGTTCAGTTTATATTAAGATAGAAAATCTTCAAACTTTAGTGGATAGACTTCAATCTTCTCTGCTCTCCAATTCCTCGGCCATCCATATTGTTGAAAATCTGATGATGGAATGGTCAAAGCCCTTCTTAATGCTAATATTGTTGTCATACTATGTCAACTTTAAGTAATTCTGACCACTTGTATATTGGATCTTATTATGTACATTTAAATACATAGACAAAGAATAAGCAGAATTCAAGTTGGATCTGTAATATTTGAATACAAGTAGAATATATATACTGAATTTTAAATGTAATTAGAGGGGATTTGAATACAGACTTTTAAGCTTCCTTCAACTATTCACTCCATCTTATGTAACTGATACACATGACCACATATATGTGAAAAGGTAAATGATCTCATAATGTATGTATTTCAGTATATACATTATACTTGTACTCAAATATTATAGATTCCTATCACTCATCTGGGTATTTAAATGGACAGATTAAGGTCCTATATACAAGGGGTCAGAATGACTTAAAGTTGACATGGTGTGATGACAATATTAGAATTAACAAGGGCTTTAACCGTTCCATCATCAGATTTTCAATAATATAGATGACTAAAGAGTTGGAGGGCAGAGAAGATTGAAGTCTATCCACTAAAGTTTGAAGATTTGCTACATTAATATAAACTGAGCACTGATTATATGCATGTGTGGTAGATGATGATCTGGACCAACTGATCAGTCCTGGTTTAGCACAAAATATGTATAATCATTCATTTATCTTTTTCACGCATATGTGGGTACATGTATTGGTTGTATAAGATAGAGTGGATAGCTTAAAAGAGCTTGAAAGTCTGTGTTCTGTTCAAATTCTCTCTAATTACATCTAAAGTTCAGTAAATACATCACTACTTTATTAGCCAAAACAATAAAATTTTACTAAAATTTTTCCACAACTATGGTTTCATCTATTAACAAATAGACCTCAAATGAAATTCAACTAAACATACAACATATACATATAAAACAAAATAGTCTTCCCATCATTCACTTCAAAAACCAACTTCCTTTAACATCAAAGAATGTCTTTATGAGATTGATGACCTCACTTTTTTCATAAAAGATAGCTTCTGCATTGTCAAATAATATTTTGACCTGTATTCAGTTCATGAATATACAAAGCTAAGTTTTGATATCTATTTTTAATTCTATTTTTATGAACTTTAACTCTTTTATTAAGACTTAATTTACTCTGATCTATATAAATTTTATGATAATTACAAGGTATCTTATAAACTACTGCAGGAATAGATTTGCAATCAGTTGACTGTTTTGAATTATTTAGTAATGATTTTAAATTCAGGCCTTTCTTCCAGGCCACTTTCATATCACTCAATAAAGAATTATTTTTATAAATCAATTTACTAATTGATGCCTTTTTATTCCATTATCAATTAAATCTTTTTTATTAACTGATTTATAGATATTTTTATTAAAAATAATATTTCTAATAAATTCATGATTATATTCCAGCTCCACGTGTGCAGAAGCAAATTGACTCCTCTGAATATAACTATTATTTTCAAAATTATTAAGTCTTCCATTCTTATAATAAAAATTCAATACAGAAAGTTTCTTATGAGTAAATGGTTGATAACTGCCTGGCCTTATCATATTTTTTTTATTTTTTGCTTTAATAAAATGTCTTCAAAATAAAATATTACCAACTTTATCAACACTTAAATCTAAAATTTTCATCTTATTAAATTCAAATATATTCCCTCCCCCTTAATAGTAAATTTAATATTAGAATCAAAAGCATTCAATCCATTAAAAAAATCAAGTTATTTTACTATATAACAAACATAAGATACTTAGCAAATAATTTTAAAGACCCAGAATAATTATTAATAGCATTACTCTCTAAAAAAATCAGTGCAGACAGAGCTATTAAAGGAGAAATAACATAATCAATAACCCATCCCTATTTAATTTTATAAAACACATCATTACACATAAAATACATAGAATCCTCTAATAACAATAGCCAATCATGAATAACCATAATCTTATCTGCAGAAAAATGTTCAAATTTCTTTAAAACAGTAAAAAAACACATTAATGGTCTTTTAATAAAAACAGGCAAAACTCTTTATACGTATTGCCATTCAATGCAAGCCAAAGTAATCAATGGATGCTAGAAGGCTTGTGTATAATATAGTGGCAATATGTATAGAGAGTTTTGCCTGTTTTAATAACAATTAAGAGCAAACATAAGAAATGGTAATCATGTGATCTTTAATGCTCTTTTACCTATCAAGTGATGATACTTGTTTTCAATACCTTAATTACCAAAAACATTTCTTTTCTACAACAAATTATTCATTTTTTCATATACATCAAATGAAGACAGTGCAACAATATTAACTTAAATCTATATAATTCTTCAAAAACATAAAAAATTTGGACACTTTATCAACAACTCCTTCCCCCTGTAAAATCAAAAATACATCTTAAAGGAAATTGTTTATGAAGCTTCAAATTGAAGAAAACCTTGCTTGTATTCAAATATCAAATGATTTATTAAAATAATTAATGATTCTAATAGTAATATGTTGATTATAGTTTGTGTGAATATATATGAAAGTGTATATTGAGACATCAATCTTAAAAATGATTAAATCTAGCAATAAATTAGAACATTAAACCGATTAAACATTTAGGCCGGTAATATGATAAGAAAAGTTTATCAATTATATACATTGTCTAATGATGAAAATATGTGTGTGTTTGGATTATTATAAGAAAATGGATTTGCTTTATCTTTAAATGTCTCTTGATAAATCAATTTTAAAAAAGAGTTTTAATTCATAAAATCTATACTAATTAGTTCAAAATGGTAAAAAGAGAAAGAAATGTCCATTTACAAAAATTGATTCTATCCTGAAAAAAATATTAGTGATATCAAAATGAATTTCAAATAATGCTTCAATGTAATTTGAATAAGTTAGGAAAAATAATCTGAAAATATGAAGTTCACATATAAATTATTAAATTTAATTAGAATCAATAAGTGAATACACAAATAAGATAGAAAAATATAGAAATCTTTCTTTTTAAAATATGATAATTGAATATGAAGCAGAAAAATACACATATTTTTAAAAAATTTTTTTATATAAGCTTAAAAAAACATAAAAGAAGTTAATTAGCAAAAAAAGTTTTGCTCATTAAAAAAAATAGTCTGATTAACAAGGTAATTGTGAATAATAATTTTGTTAATTAGTAAGTTAGATAACATGCTTATAAAATTAAAAAGTTTTAAAAACATATATGGTAATCAAGTGACATAATTATTGAAAAGATTTATAAATTGGATTTTCTAAAAATTAATGTCGTTGTCATAAAACTTGATTTGTGATGATAAAAAAATTTACATTTTCTGCAATAATTGGTATAGCAGTAAAATCATCCAGAAGATAGAATAATAGTAACCTTAGATCAAATTAAGTCAAGAAACACATTCTAGAGAATAACTACAAACCACTATTTATTTCCAGTTCTGAGTTTTGCCATGCTTATTGATTAAGGCTTTGCATGCTTTTTTTAAGGGTGATGATTGCCAACACCCCATACATATCTCTACTTTTGTATTGTTACAATATATATTTATCAATTATTTAAATACAAACTAATGGTTAAATTATAAGTAGTGCTTTCAACTATTTCTTAAAAGATTTGTTTTTCTTTATAAAACTGTGAAATTTATCCCATTGTACTAAAGCATGATGAATCATTACATTTGATTTATTAATTTGCCATAAGTGTTTTTATAAATATCATTTCTTTAATATATATTTTGTTGTTATATCTATATATTTTTATTTAAAGTATCAACATTATTGAAATTGAAACTTTTATTGAAAGACAATCTCATTTATGAAATATTAGTCATAAAACAAAAAAAGTTTAGGATGTAGATTTTTTTGAATTAATTCTTTTGCTGCGCACTTTAACTCTTCACTGCAAAAAATGCCTAGATTCTGTTATATATGAATGGACACATTTTCTTGTATTATTTTTATATTCTTAAAGTTATTAATAAATTTATTTAAATACACACACAAACACATATTACAAACAAATATTATGATTATAAAAAAATGGTTTATCCCTCATAGCAATAATTTTTACATCAAAACAAATATGTTAAATACTGTTATTACAAAAGGATTAAATAATGATTTTTTAATAAATTGTTTTTAATCCATTTTGTTTGTAAATAAGTTATATTATTTTTTATTATTATTTTATATTATACACATGTGTTTATCTATATGTATATAATTGACATTTATGTGATAGAGTGATATGTCCACCTGGCTGTTTTTTTGCTTCGAATGCACAAGTATTTGGATCAGATATTTATAATGAAGTAAGTAGCTTTTTATATATAATTTATCTATATGTTTGTATTATAACAAACAATAATAATTGTTATATTGCCAAAATCACATTTTTCTTTATTTTTGCCTTAATATCCTATAAATACAATTTATCTTAACCACTTCAAACACTTTTTTAGCAAAACTCTTTATTTGTACATATACATACACCTACGTTTTGACAGACTTGCAGTCTTCTTCAGAGCAAGTTTATTTTGAAAAGATCAAAATAAACTTGGTCTGAAGAAGACTGCAGGTCAGTCGAAACATAGGTGTATGTATATGTACAAATAAAGAGTTTTGCTAAAAAGTGTTTCTGAAGAAGACTGCAAGTCTGTCGAAACGTAGGTGTATGTATATGTACAAATAAAGAGTTTTGCTAAAAAGTGTTTGAAGCAGTTTGGATAAATTGTATTTAATAATTGCTATATATATTAGTTATTTATATAGTACATTAATGGTTACTTTTTTATTTAAATGTAATACTTTTGGTTGTTTGATACTTTACTCAAACTAATATTTATTTAAATATCAACAGTATGAACATACAATTTTTAAAATTTCTAATTTTTTTTTTAAATCTGAAAATTGCTAACGATGTGATCAACAGTTTTTAAAAATGCTTATGATGGAAACCCATGTTTGCTTCAAAACTGATAAAAACACATTCTATATTATTGCACTTTAAAATACTTATGAAGTGTATAAGTATTGAACTGTTTTTGTAAAACTTTATCCAAGACTGTATTCATGGACATATTGTTGTCATTATAATTAATTTCAAGGTTTTAAAAGTCTTCATATTTTAATTGAATAATTTGCTGGTTCAACCATCATTTTCTTCTCCAGTTATCTTTATGACAAAAATGTCTTAAAATTTTCTAAATTGTATAGTTGTTTTTGTTTGTTTGTTTATTTAAATGTATGATTTTGCTGGTGAATGATTATGAATTTATTTAAATGTATGGTTTGAAGAAAAGAATTTTTGCATAGTTTAATATAGTGGAAAATTCTGGGCCTTAATGTAAATTATGCCCAATTCATTGACTTCTGATGCTCAATCTGTTATAGTCCTCCCTTCTCTCAGATGTGGACTATTCCAGATGCCTCCTTATCTGATCGGATTAAGCATTGTTTGCCACAAGCCAATAGGCTGATGTATAGATAAAAACATAGCCAATGATTATTACAGGCCAATAAGCAACGATGCTTTCTGAATCCAAAGGTTTTCAATAAGGTCAGGGATCTGAGTATAAATAGTCAGCCTTTTGTGAGAGTCAGGGAAGAACATGTCTAACCTGAAAAGACTATTTACGTTCTCCCAGGGAAGCTCTGCTAACCTAAACAGCAGCAAGCATTCTCATTGATAGCACTACGCTATTTAGTCTACGCAGCTAGGCAAGTCCCACAGAGACCGGACACTCCTAAGACTGCTCTCGGCTCGAGGCAAGCTGTCTTGTACAGCTGGAAGAGCCATACACCCTACCTGTGAGGCAAGCCATCAGGTATAGCTGGAAGTGGTAGGCAGAACCCAGAGTTTACATTGAACTACAATATTCAACATTGTAAATATTCACTTGTATATATACTGTATATTGTATTGTATATATTTGTACATATAATAAATATATTAATTGTAATACTTGTTTCAGTATTATTTTACATTATTTACTGTTGGTTTGGTCTGTAATCCAGACCAAACATAACACAATCTTTTTGTAAATTTGATTGCTTTATTTATTGAATATGAGTAAAAAAAGAATAAACCATGTACTTAATTTCAATGTAATATATCAGTCAATTGACAGTTGAATAATTTTTGGTGTGAAATAACGGAAACAACAACAAAGTTTAATAAAAATTCAAGCATTTATTTTATTCTAAATAATGATAATACTATTAATAAAATTTAGTAATTTAACTGTCTCTTTGCTAGTTGAAAATAGGATCACTTAAATCACTATACAGTTCTCTAGAGATTTAATATATACATATCTCTTTAACTCCGTAATTTTGTAAGCATGTTATTTCTCACACACATATTTTTGAGATAGTCCAATTAGATTCTTAACTAGAGCTCTTTACTAATTTCCAGAACAAAAGAATTAACCACAAAACATAACAAACTGTACTTAGTTCACCAACTGCCATATTTCTTTTCCACTGCTTAATTTTGCACTATTTATTTTTTCTCTTTTTTCAATTCTTTTTTTTTTTTTTTTGCAGTTTTTATCAGCTTTGTCATTTTCCATAAGCTAAGACATTTATTAACATGCAAATTAGCCTGCTTCTTGCAGTAACTGAATTCGTTTTTTCTGCATAGTTATTTCTTTTCTGGAGTATTCTAGCAATATCAATTTTTCTAAATCTGTACACACATATTTATTTACACTTTAAATAAAATATACATGTGCAGATATAGCATTCTTCCCTCTACTTCAGAAACATGCAGAATTTTATTCATATCACTCTTATAGTTTTGCTTTATACACAATACAATCTGTTTTATTTACAACATAATCTTGTAGCTTTGTTTCTTCCATACTCTGGTAGGTCTTGTTGAGGTTCTACTTCCTCTGGTTCTATAATCTTCTCATTCATTATTTAATTCTATAAGTTCTTGAACTGGAGAGCTAATTGGTGTTTTTAATTTTATTTCATCTGAAACATGTCTTATTTCCTTTCTCTGAGTTTTGAATAACCATTAGATATTGTAAAGTTTCTATTCTCCATTCTTTAATATGGTTTATGTGATGTCTCAAAATTCTGCCATCTAATTTTATTTCATGTAATTGTGTAGATACTATTTTTATAATTATTTTTAGTATCCATTTCCTTTTTAATATATCTTTAATCCGTATATTTTTATTAGCATTAACTTTAATGTTTTCCAAATAGACTTTTTTACTTTATCTGGTATAGTTTTGCTGTTAACTATTTCAAACTTTAGATTATACAGCATTAGAAAATTTTTTTAGACATTTATTTTCCGAACATTTACATTCGTGACATTCTTGGCTGCTCCTCCCCTTGATTTACTATTAGATAGTAAATCAGTGTTAGACATTTGATGTTTATTATTGCAAACCTCTGATAAATGACTTTCAATCCACAGCTATAATATTTATATTTTTAAAGTAACAGATTTTTTAATATGGCCCTTCTTTCCACAACAGTAACAATTCTGTTCACCGCAATGCATCAGCGTATTATTAATTACTTTTAACTTAAGCATATCATTATTATCTTTCAATCTGTTCACCATTGCAAACTTCTTAGACACTCCTCCCCTCAATTTACTCATTTGTTGTACATTTTAATTTGTCCAGTCATTGCTTGCATAATTTTGACAAATCCACAGTTAAAACATTTTTTCATTTTAAATCTGCATTTAGATTTTATGTGCCGTGTTTTTTTCACAATAATAACAAGTAGAATGGATGTGTTAACTTTCTTGGTATATCTCATGGCTTTGATGCATTTACATTCATTTCCAAAGTCTTATATTCTGTTGCATTTTAAAAGTTTCAACATGGTTTACCATGATCTCATGAGCTAATGCCTATTCAATAGTGACATTTTATGTTAATTCCTTCTCACTTAGTAATAAATTTCTAAGCTTTACTTCTTTTATCGCCCATAATAGTTGATCTAGCAGCATTTCATCTGTCTATTTCATGAATTTGCAATCCTTTGACAACAGTTCATAAATCAAGTCATATTCACATACAGTTTCATTTTACGACTTCATTCTCCCACAAAATTGAAGATACACTGTCAATTTTTGACATTATAAACTTAAAATATGTGTTTAATTTTGTTAACAACCCACAAGATATTTCTTTGGGCAGCTTCAGATCACAGAAACCATTTGCTACATTTATATATCTTTGTCTGACATCCATAATACACTGTACCGGTCAAAATAGTATGCTCACTTAACAAGATTCAAATCCTAAGCAAAAGTACCTCGAATCCGATCATGCTCGAGATACACAGGTCTGGAGCAATCCTGAATTCTAACCTATTTGCCTATTCTTCGAATCTCTGACTCAATGAACAACAATTCTGATGACACAGTAAAATTATTTTAAATCCGTGCCCATAAGCAAAGCGGTAGAGCATAAGATCAGACTGATGATGATGATCGAGGTTGGAGTAGCCCAGGAATTACATTTATTATAGTTATTTATTAATGCTAAGCTCTTAGCTAAAGAAAATAGTTCTAAATATTAACTAGAAAATAATTCAAAAACAACAAACCAGGATTTACATGAAATTATATATATTTAATAAATGTAAAAAACGCATATATATGTTACAAAATTGCTTCACGCTTGGGACAATATTATTTATTTACAAAACTTGGGAATTTGTTGTATAAAATCCCCTCTATCACTCATTTAATAAATACAAATTTTACAGATACAATTTTATAGTGTTTTAAAACTTGTGCGGAGTTAATAAGCTAATTAAAGAAAACTTTTGCTATGGAGCGTTGTGGATGCCGAAAATAAATATAAAAGATCGTGACAGTTTTAACAGTAAAAGGATTTATTTGATAATGGGCAAAATATATGATTTCAAACATGTATTTCTTAGGAGAACCATTATTTATACTTTTATTCGCATTGTTTGGCAAAGACGTCTTTTAGAAATGAGAAACAAACAATGCGCTTTATTTACGAGAGTAAGTTATGTAATCATTAATGTAAATTAGATTTACATCTATGGGAATCGATAACGGTTTTTAAAAGAAAGCAGCTTAATTTAATAAACTAAATGTATTTTTATGAAATGAATCATTATCTTTAACACATCATTGCGACTTACTAGGATTAGACGGACGGATGATCAAATTCAAGAGCAAATTAACGGTACTAGCATACAATAACAGAATAAGGCCTCATGGCGATTGGATATTTTATCATTTAAAAAAATACTTGAGACAAACTTAGATTTGATATATCCGCGCATTCTGGCGGAGCGATATCGAAGGAGAGGCTGAGTTTGAGACTCCAGATCATTATGTACTGCCATCTGCAGCACATAATCCTCATAAACCTTACATTCCACAGAGAGTAGTGTCTCTGAACAAACAATTTTTGAAAAGATAGGATGGGAGCTTTAGATGTTCCCAATGACTAAACAATCGAGAAATGGAGAAGATAAAATATCAGAATAAAGTGGATGGTATGCCAGCAACGTTATTGGACATGAAAATAATTTTATAACATTATTTTAAAACTTGGAAATTGTCTAACCTCTTGTGCAATAATCTGTTTTTCAATCCTGAGTCATTTAACAAATCATAATGAATAATAACTTTTATTTATAATATTAAACTAGCAAAATTTATATTTAAGTTCGATTCCCAGATACGTATTAATTAAAGAATTAGCCCTCCGGGCGATGGTAAGAAAAGGTGGAATTTTATATTAGGTGTCGCAATCTTTTATAATGGCAACTAAACAACAAAGTAAAATAAGCATCCACAATAAAATACTTTTAGATATACAACCAACCTAGCAAACGATTTCTATTTTAAATAAACAAATGAATATACTTTTTTACTAATGAATTTAATTAAAGTTGCGAGGTTGATTGATACTGACATATTAGAGAAAATAATATATATATTAAACAAAATAAATTGTATATATTTAATTGAGCCGCAAATAGTTATATAAACATAAATTGAGCGTGAAAGCAAACGTATATTTAGAATTACATAATTATTAATAAAGGATTATAGAGAGAGAGTTTACGAGCAAAACTAGCAAAACATCATAAATGGATCTATGAATTAATTTAGTTACAAATTATAAATCATCCGTGAATGTTCGTATTAAGGCAGCTCTAAATTACATGATTTTACCTAAGATATCAGCATAGCAGCAGGTTGGTTGGCAATTCTACGTCATCTCATATGGCCGGTCAGCTGGAATTTTGATGGCTGGTAGACAGTCCTTCGAGAGGAGAAGAAAAAGGTGAAAAGAGTCCCCTACTCACTCTTCATCACACAGAACTTGTGTTGGCTTCTTAAAAGTAATTAAACTCAACTGACTAGACACTCCTCTGAACTCAACTAAAACTGAAAGTCTAAAAACTAACTTCCTTTGTTCTGTGGTTCCTTTTATAACATTTTAATACCGCCCAGAATGCAATTTCATATACCAACCTTATCTCTGTAATCCCTTTAAAAACAACATTTAATTAGCAAAAATATTTTCAATAGATAAGGCTCGAAATACCATTTTTAGCTATTTTAAATCATTCGACAACAACTGATAAACGATTTGTTTTTTCGATCTTAATTGCGATTGATCAATTTTAATTAAAGGCAACGATCTGAATATTGACAAAGATTATTTTAGCATTTCGAGCCTTCCTCATTTTTCTTTGTTGTTACATTAAATAGTTTAATTAAATACTTTAAATCAAAATACATATAGATATAAAAAAAAAATTTACAATTATATAAAGAAAAATGTTTAGTTGTCAGCAATAAACATTAATAACATTATTGCTTCATTCATATATATACGCATCATGCACACTACTGTTTTACTTTACTAAATAGTTTTAATTTTATTAATTTCTCTAATCATTAGGCATACAGTGTGTGGGTGAATAGCATATATTTATAGCAAGGTCTGAATTGCGGACCCCTAGGAGGTTAGTATAGATGGTGGCACATGAAGCATCGATGATGATTAGACATCGATTGCTTCAATAATAGCATTGCAACTTTAAGTTTTTTATCTGTTACTCCGTTCATAAGCATATACCTTTCCACATGAGTCAAATATATTTGCTATTGTCCTGAATTTTTTATATCAAATATCATTACCAGTTGTTCTGCATTTTTGTTTCAACTAAAGTGATGAATTATATCACACAAATTAAATCCTCTTGTCAAGCTTCTCAACTTAATATTTCCAATGCTTTTATTGGCTGTGCGACATAATATATATGACTAAGATTGTCAGCTATGGCACATAATAAATACAAAGTCAACCAATCAATTGGCAGCTGAATAATTTTTCATGGTAAATAAAGAAACAACAACCAAGTTTAATAATAATTCCAAGAGTTTATTTTACTCTGAATAATGATAATATCAGGGCTGGTGGAAAGTGGTAAGCAAGGAAAGCAAAGCATGATGCTGCTGATGTAAGAGAAGTGCTAAAACACAGAATTGAGATTACATTTTTGTTATTATGAATATTAATTAATGCAATTTGATTCATTGTTTCTGCAAAAGAAGGAAATATAAATGTATTAGAAGAAGCAATCACTTCTTTGAATACAATTTGTCAATTATAATTTCCTATGATTTGTTTCTCCCTTATGATATTCTCAGTTATATCTTCTTATGCTGGGTTTACACAATCGATAATTCACATGATGTTGCCATTTGGTGCAAAAATGGAACAGTCCATTTTATTAGTATTATCCATGCCATATATATATATATATTATAATAAAAACAATAAATTTAACAGTAACAAACTATTATAAACAGTCCTTAAATCCACAGAAGTACTTTCGGTTAATTTCTTAAACCTGCCTCAACTGCCATTAAATTCAAAAAATAAAAAAAATAAAGCAGAAGCAAACGTCATCAATTCAAATCCCATGAATCTCGTATTTTAATGTTAGCAGCTTATCTATTTATTAAATGCATTTTATTCCTATTTATAAAAATTGCCTCCTTAATTTTTCTTTTATTATGGTTTCTCTCTTCATGAAGAATTTTCACATTTTCAAAATAAAATTTAAATTTATATTTACATGTTTTTTCATGATCAAAGAAAACTGAAGCAGACATTAAATCACCATTCTTTTTACTTTTTACATGCTTATATAACAGTTCCTGCTTCCTCAATCTCTTCTCAATACTGCACCTAGATTCACCTATATATGATAGCATACAATCACAAAAAATTTGATATATGACACTACTTTTCTGCTTGATAATTAACAGACATTTTATTTATATTATATATATATATTGTTATGGTTATGTGACATCTCTAAAATAACAATAATAAACATCACTTCAAAATTTGTATTGACTTATTATAAAAATAATATTATCTTATATTTTCAGTATGAAGCAAAATTAAAAAAATAAATCCAAAATGTCACCTTTATATTTATATAGTGTTTAAAATTCTTGCGTCAATTTTAGAAAAATCATGGTTTTCTATTTAGTTTTAAAAACAGTATAAAGATAACTTTAAAAAACAAAAAAAGGAACAATACACTAATCAAATACATACTATTAAATACATGCGGATAAATTAGTTAAAATAAGATCAGTAAAGCAATATTTATATTAGTGTACACAATGGTAAAACTATTTACAGTAGTGACAAATTTTTAATGCAATAATTAAATGTGTGTATATATATTTAAATATAAAGGAATATTTTTAAATATTTAGGGAAAGTTATTTTAAATTTGGAATAAAATTTCAGTTATAGTGAGAATGGTAAATAAAATAAAAATGATTTATTTTAATATCGGTAATATAAATATTTATTCTAACATTGTGATTTGTATATTTAATTTTATTAAATTATAATCTTTTATTTAAATATGTTTTAAATGTTATGTACATGCCTCTCAACTATCCTAATAAATAAACAAAATATCTGAAACATATTCGTCATTGTAAAATGCACGAATAAAATGAAATTAAAAGAAATTATTGAAATTAAAAATTGTACACTATTTTGCCATTATTAATTCATTAAGTCATATGTCACTATAGTTTAAAGCAAATATTTAAAAAATTGATAATACCTGTATTTTAAATATTTATTTTAACTCAGTTTTTCAAAATTAATGGAATTACTTTTTGCAAACAATTTTCTTAAAAATAATAAATTAGCAAATTTGATTTTTCAAGAAATTACTAATTATTCACTCTATGCCTATACAAATGAAGAAAAGCAACTTACTGTAATTTTTTTAAAGTTTATCCCATTAATATATTGATTCAAAAGATAAAAATTTGTCATCATTTATTGTTCTACCTGGATTAATTAATTAAAGCTCCAAAAGTTTTTATTCATTTTTTTAAAAAAAAATTCTAAAAGATTTTACCAAGATAAAAATAATTGGAACTCTTAAAGACTTTACATGAATTTTAGGTTATAAAGAATATTTGTTTTTACTTTTTTATTATATATATATAATTGCTTGTTAAATAAAT
>JAQFVV010000830.1:0-172500 GCA_028023455.1 Epiperipatus broadwayi
TATATTGTTATAGTCCATTAACCACAAAGTGTAACCACTAAATTCATTTATATGTGTTTACCCTAATATTATTCATTGTATGTTAAATTTCAAATTTTTTAGATGTAAACTTATGTAAACCATTGAGATCAATAAAGCCTTTATTGAAAAATAATAATAATAATAATAATAAATATGATTAATTTTAACATGTAGATGTTTACCTGACATGCATCTATGATGCACATTGATGTACCATAACATATGGGAATTATTATATAATAATAAAAAATGTTATTTTAATGATACACAAATAATGACTTTTTACATATATATAATGTGTATCCAAGGAAATGTGTGCACACAGATGTATATATATGATATTTTAATTTGTTAAAATAACAAAGTTATTAAAAATATTATATTTTTCATAATTAATTCCATGTTGGAAGTATGCATAAAATTAACACATGTGTGTGTGTGTATATAAATATAAAAATAACATGAAACAGTTATTAATTCATTCATTATCTAATGGTAAACAAAAAAGGGTTTTTGGTTTTTTTTTATAAAAAAAAAAAGAATATTAATTCTTTGACAGTTCATAAAAGTTTTTTTTTTTTAACAGGTTACTCTTGATTAATTTTAAATGTTTCTAAAAATACTCCAGCAAGTCTTTTGTTTTCTAATCTAGAAAGATTTTTGGTGTTTACTTTTTTCTCATAAAATATACTGAAAATGTCTCTCACTTTTTGTTAAATAAAGTTATTTACTTAAAAAATATATTTGTATTTTAGAAAAATTACAACTGTCATTTTCACTAAAAAAATTATTTAAAATAACTGCCAGCTGCACTTTACATATATATGATGCAGTATCTTTATCTATGCTTCTCTGCATATAGATAAAACAGTATACCTATAAACTAATTCTTCAGAAAATTGATGGTCTCTCTGAGTATACTGGATTAGTCATCCTTGGGAAAGATATAATCTGGTAACTGTTGATATGCATACAGTCAACTCCATTTAGTTTAGAATTTGATAGATTTCATGTGTATCAGCTAGGACACAATATATATGTAGGCTAATGGAGAACAATAGATGATTACCAACATATTTTTTTATTAATATATATTGATTTAATTATTCATTAATCTATATTTATGTTCATTTTCAAGACTTCTATTACTTAATACTGCATTTAAAGTTTCGTCAATTAATTATATTTTTGTTTGAAATATTTATTATTAAATTTAATTAATTTTACAAATTAATTTCATTACTTTAACAAAAATATTAATAGGTATTGTAATATTTTTATTTTTGTCATTTATATTTAATATTTTTTAAAATCTGCACCTTTATCTACAAAGATATTTTTTGGTCATTGAAATAATATCCATTTTTAAAAATATAATTTTATTAAGTTTTTTCTATCCTTTATAAGGGTTTATTTATATTTGTATATTTTTTAAATTTATTTGCTATCTATTTTTGTAATTTTATTAAAATATGATTTTGTACCACTGTTTATATGTTTTAATAATATTTTGGATCACCACATATCAATGCAGTTCAAAAATTTTTGCTTTCTGTATTTACAAAAGTTTATTTATCTACTGAAACTATATAACACTTATCTTTGAACAAATTGTATAGATTATGGTTGTTGTTGTTGTTATTATTACTGTTTCTGCAACTGCTGGTACTGCTGCTACTTCTGCTGCTGCTTCTGCTACTGCTACTGCTTCTACTGCTACTGCTACTGCTACTACTACTACTACTACTACTACTACTACTACTACTACTACCACCACCACCACCTCCACTGCCACTGCCGCTACCACCACCTTTTTAAATACAATGAACTCTTTATTCTCTAGTACTAAATTCATTATTTTTATTATCATCATTCTTATTTAAAGTTACTAGTTTTTTTTTTTTATTCAGTTTTATAAACATGTTTTTAATTTCTTTTATTGTAAAAATATTTTTATAATTTGTTAATATTATTATTTGTCATATTACTTATATTGTATATCATATTATATATTTTACTTTTAAAACTTTCAAAAATAATTTAATCAAGTATTTTAGTAATATTGTTATTGTCAAAATAATGTATTTTATATTGTCTTTGTATTACTTATTCCAATATATTTTCTATTATTATTATTATTATTATTATGATGATAAAATGTGCATATACAGCATTTATTAAATTATAGATATGTTTTTCTTTATTAAATTTGGTCTTTGAAGTGTCATTATACATTTAATTAATTTTGCCTTTTCTTCTTATGACTTTATATATATATTGATTTAATCTATATTAATTTGATGTAGAGTTCTAAACATTTTTAAAGGTTGTTTTTTTCTAATTTGTTTATATAAGTAATGTTTTTTTTTTATTTTACTTCACATAACATTCTTTTTATAATATATTTTTTGTAATACTTGTTATTCAATATTTCTTTTGAAATAGTCATTATATATCATAAAGAATATTGAACAGCAAATTTAAAATATATATATATATATGTTAAAGAATGTTATGCAAAAAAAATAAACAATACTTTTATAAATAAATTAGAAATATTGAAGAACATTTAAGAAAAAAAGAATTTAAAAATTGTTTAGAAATCTATATCAAAATAATATAGATTATATTAGTATAAAAACAAAAAGAAGTCATGAGAAAAAAATGGAAAAAATAATTAAATATATAAAAACAATTAAATAAACCAGATCCAACAAAAAATATTTATAATTTAACAAATATTATATTTATAATGTAAAGATATAAATATATTACATAAAAGAAATAATTGTATACCATATAATAATGCAAATAACAAAAATAATAATAATAATAATAATAATAACAAAAACAATAACAACAACAACTACAATAATAATAATAATAATTTATTTATTAATCAAAAATTATTAATCAAACAATACATATAAGAAAGAGAAATACTCCAAACAAAATAAATTTGTGCTAGGAGTTTTTCTTAAATTATTAATTACAAACCAAAAACAAAAACACCAACAAAAATAATAATAATTCTAATAAAATACATTACTATACTATATATACTAAAACAAGTAAACCAAACAAATATTATAAGAATAAATACAACCAAAGAGATATACATATTAAATAAAATATACACATATTAATTAAACAATATATTACCCATGAGACAATAACCAAAATTTTTAATATTTTTTAAAAATATAAAAAGATAAATTATCAACATCAATTGAACAGTCAGTAACAAAAAAATTAAAGAGCCTGAGTCCATTGTAACTAAATTGCCTATGACTGCTTTCTAAAGAAAAATCTGGAACCACCAGTTGAAATTTGTTAGCCAAGCAGGTACCTATAATTGATACTTTATGATACAGTAAAAATGGTGACAGTAAATATCAATGACAATTCTAAACATATATAGTTTAGAAACAGATAACACACCAGAATTGACATATATATTTTGCACAGAGGTCAATCTAGATCTACCAAAAATAATATGCATAGTATAATTTTGCAAAGTATATAATTGAGATAGTGAGTTATCTGTAGAGTCACCCCAAATGGAAATATTATAACATAATATGCTCTGATAACAAGCAAAATATATAGTCATCAAAGTACATCTAGGTATGAATTTCACCAGATAATAAAATAAATAATTAATTTTATGTAATAGAAAACATAAGTAGACAATGTGCTTAGACCAAAATAACTTTGAATCAATATAGATGCCTAAATAGCAATAATTATCAACAAAACTAATGTTACAACATGTACAAATAGTTTTTGAAGGAACATTATACTGATCACAAATTCTACTACTAATTGAATGTGTACAGTGTTTATAAGAGAATAGAGTACCTCAGATTTTATTATAATGAATAGTTAAATAATTTGTCATATGCCAGTTACTTATTGATTCTAGATCTTCATTAATCAATTGCTCCAGAATACTATATGAAACAATATCACAAGACAAAACAATATTATCAGCAAACCCATTAATCTTTGAATACAAAGACAAATTAAAGATCTCATTTATATAAATTAAAAATAGTATAGGGCCAAGTATAGAACCTTGTGGAACACCATGATTAACTAATCCAAAATCACCAATAATACCATGTATTTTAGTAGCCTGTTTCATGTAACTTAACAACCAAGAAGCAAAATGACCTCTAAAACCATATTAACACAAGCAGTATAACAAAATTGTATGATTAACAGAGTTGAATGCCTTGGACAAATCCAAATAAACAGCTGCTGTTTTGAGACCCTTATTCAATGATAATGTCACATTATGTACATGATTATAAATAGCATCAAAAGTACTCTTTCCAGCAATAAAGCCAAACTGATACACAGAAATCACTTTATGAACATTCAAAAATGACATCATCTTATCCTTAACTGCCATCTCAAAAAATTTAGCAATAACAGATAGTATAGAAATAGGTCTAAAATTGCTAATAATCAATGGATCACCTTTTTTAAAAATGGGTGTAATAATCCCTACTTTCAAACATTCAGGAAATACACCAGAAGATAAAGATAGTTTAAATAATTAAACTAATACAGATATAAAAGTTAATTCATTATCTTTCGCAATTTGGGATGTTAATTTATCTAATCCAAAAGAGTGAACATTTTTTAAATCATGAATTAGATGTGATAATTGAGCATCAGAAACATCTGAACAGAAAAAAGTATCAGAAACAAGTGCAGAAGTGATATCATTAATAGATGGTTCTATGTGTGGTCTATATACAAAGAAATTATTTTAAAAATTAGCCATGTATTTTTCATTATCTTGCACCTCTAACATGACATCACTATTCTTAAAACATAAATAATTTGGTTAGAAGATTTTTTAATCAAAGAGTTTATTGCTTTCCACTTCAAAGAACCATTTTTATTACAAAGAAATTCCCTATAATAATTTGATTTTGCTAATTTAATATCACATTTAATTTCTTTATTAATCTGCTTTAAGACAGTTGAACTTGCAGAACGTTTTAACCTATTTCTAAAATTATTTTTTTCAATCAACTGATCTGAAATCCACAAACAACGTTTTCTATTTTTATTATTTAATTTAATATAACAAGTAACCTTATCAATCAAAGAACAACAAATATTTTGGAATTTTAAAAAAGCTTTATCAACATTATCCAAATCAAAAATACAATCCCAATTTTGAGTAAATAACAAATGATTTAATTTAATCATCATCATCAATCATTATCAATCTACTGCAGGATGAAGGTCTCTCTAAGTTCAATCCATCTTCTCTGATCTTTAGCTTCTCTTCTCCACATTACCCCTGCACACTTTCTTATTTCATCCATCCATC
Source organism: Epiperipatus broadwayi (assembly GCA_028023455.1). Lineage (NCBI taxonomy): Eukaryota > Metazoa > Onychophora > Udeonychophora > Euonychophora > Peripatidae > Epiperipatus > Epiperipatus broadwayi. The sequence goes on from JAQFVV010000830.1 coordinate 5,375, forward strand.
TCATATGTGGTCTCTTTCTGGGTCTTTTACAATCTCTTGGAATCCAGTTTAAGATTTCAATTGTCCATCTATTATCATCTTTTCTAGCAATATGTCCAGCCCAACTCCACTTCAGTCTTTTAATTTTTTTAATGAGGTTAGTTACACCTGTTTGTTTCCTTACCCATATATTGCATTTTCGATCTCTTCTTGTACTCCAAACATGCATCTTTCCATACTTCTTTGAGTGGTCTAAAGTCTCTGTATTGCTCTTTAAAAACCTTCCTTTTCAAACACATAGGCATATTTTCTTTTAGTATCAAGTTATTTCTACCAAAAGCACTCCAACCAACTTTAATTCTATGATTACTTTCATCCATCATGTTCCCATCTGTATTAATAATCTGACTCAGGTATTTGTAACTGTTAACTTCTTCTAACTCATCACAATCAATCTTTATTTTCATATTTTGAAAAAATCCGTTAAACATTACTTTAGTCTTTTTAACATTTATGTTTAGTCCTACTTTCCTACTTTTATCTGATAACTTCTGCAACATTTCCTGCAGCTCTAAAGCATTATTTTCAAAAACAACTATATCATCTGCAAAATCTAAATGACTTAAATAATCACTATTTACTTTTATTCCTTTAGCTTCCCATTTTAATCCACAAAATACTTCTTGCAGCACAGCTGTAAAACGTTTTGGAGATATAGTGTCACCCTGTCTTACACCCTTCTCAAGGTTGACTTTCCTAGTATCATTATGTAATCTAATTGTTGCTGTTGCATTTTTATAAATATTCTTTAAACTATGACAATATTCTGGATCTATACCTTGATTGTTCAATGCTTTAATCACTGAAGAAATGTTTATAGAATCAAATGCCTTTTCATAATCTACAAATCCAAAGCATAATGGGAACTCATATTCATTTGTACTTTCTATAACTTCCCTCAATACCTGGATATGATCTACTGTACTAAAACCACTTTTAAACCCAGCTTGTTCTCTTGGTTGGTGGAAATGCAATGTTCTCTGTAGACGAGATGTAATTATCTTGGTAAAAATTTTGTATAAAACTGATAAAAGGCTGATAGGTCTGTAATTTCTAATATCTTTTTATCACCCTTTTTAAATATTAATATTAATACTGCATTCTTCCAATCATCTGGTACATCTTTATCATTTAGACATTTGTTATATAACTTTGCTAAAAATGTTTCTATTTCTTCACCTGCTTCTTTTAATATATCAATTATAATTCCATCATTACCTGGAGCCTTTCCTTTCTTCATACATTTAATTGCATGTCTCACTTCATCATTTAAATTCTGGGCAATTCGGAAGATGTAATAGATATAGAAGGTATTAGTTCTTTATTACTGTATAATTATTGATAAAATTCTTCTACCCATTTCGTGATGTCATCTCTCTTTTTAGTAATAATTCCATCTTTTTTGCTTATTGCAGATATAAATTTCCTACCAAAATGTTGTTTATACTCTTGAGACTTTTATTCTCTTCTACAGTTTTTCTTGCTAGTTCGCAGTTGTACTTTCTTATATCATATTCAACTCTTTTCCGCACCATTTTACAAAATTCGAGATATTCAGTTTTTTTTTAATGCATCATTTTTGTATATCTTCATATTCCCTCTTTTCTTCATAAATTCTCTAGTCTCAGTAGAAATTTTATTGGTCAATTGCTGCTTTTTTCTGCCAGCTATCTTTGTTGCAGGTTTTAAAAGTGTATCAGTTATTTTCATATTAATTTCATTCAAATCTGAATCATGTTCAAAATCTATTTATCAACATACCGATAGCTAGTCAAATTTTTACCAATCATAGACAATTTTTAAAAAAATGCAAAATGATCAGTAATATTTAATTCAAATACACCAAATTTAAAATTATAATCCTGATCAAGTCTAATAAAAATATGATCAGGCAGAGATTTTCAAGTTAGCATTATGCGCTTAGGTGAAAAAATTAACGATCAAAACCATAACTATATAACAAATCCAAATATCCACAGGTAGAATGATGTGCCCCACTCAATAAATCATATTTATATCACCAATCATTACAACAGATGATGAACACAAATTAGATAACAAATTATCAAGTTCATAAATAAAAATTATAATAGAACTAGTACACTGTCTGTATATTGCAATTAATGAAAGAACTCCATTTGGAAAAATATTATTACCAATATTGATTCAGCAATAGTAAACTTTAGAATCTCATAAATATAATTCAATTCATCATTAGACCTCCTGATCGGGAATAAGAACGTGGCGCAAGTAAACTCATATAATCATCCAAAATATATAAATATTGTTCCTCATGAGAAATCAATGTTTCAGACAGAATAATAATATCATAATTTATTTTAAGACCATTTAAATACATTTAACTCATCAAAACGAGCTTGTATACTACAAATATTCAAATGAAAAATGTATAAGTCTTTTATAATCCAGAATGCCATTAGTCTGTATACTAAACAATGAAAATCAGATCGAGGATAAATCTGCTTCACTTTTTATAACAACACTGGGAGAATTATTGACATTTCTGATATGTACCAAACCATTTCGGATAAATGCCACAGTATGTATTTGATCACACATTTTTTGCTTCGCTTTCCAAAGCAGCTGCCGAGTAGCCAAGGAAATTCGTTCATTAATGTAAATACGTTGATTGTTAATTTCCAATGGCAAAATATCAGATACTAAAATAACAAATTTCCTATTACATAAAAATGATCTAGCTATATTTCGAGAGTTACAACAAGCAATAACAAGTCCCGGTTTATTCAACTTAGCTTTTGTACGAAATACCTGTTCCAAATCACCATTAGAAAAATGTTCAACATTAAGTTTATTCGCTACTTTAGAAACAACTTGCAACAAATCTTCATCACTTTGATAAGGAATGCCCGGCAACTCAATTTCAAAAGCCATTTGAAATCTTTCCAATGTCTCTACTTTGTCCTTTAACAAAGATATATTGTTTTTATGTGCATCACAAGCAGAAGACAGACAAGAAATATCCTGATTATTCTTATTAACCCTTGAGTGCAAAATATCAAAATCAGCTTGCATTTTAGAAACAGTTTATGTCAGTTCCGATAATATATTATGAATAACTGGTAACAACTGCAATTTTTCCACAATCTGTTGCAAACCTGAACTATCAGATGTCGGCGAAGAATTTAGTTCTGCATTAGTAGTAGAAAAAGAATCACTACAAAAAGAACATCTCCAAGCTTGCCTTATCTTATAGACATATGTCTGTATGTATTTTCCGGTAACGTTGAACACGTATAATGCATACTACAATTACAACCATGACAAGAAATATAATTGCCATTTTTAGGCAATAAATTATCACAAATACCACACATATCCATGTTAAATATATCAAGTCACTTTAGAAAATAAAAAATAGGCAACAATAAAAATAATAAATCATATAATAATTAATAATATTGGCTAAAATAGTAGAGATAGTAAAAAATGAATGTCCATTCAACACTTAAGCTCCTCTATACTCACTCAATTTCCTAAATTAAGACACTTAGAGCAGATTACACCTACAGATAGGCCTCCTCCAAAAGATTGTTTTTGGTAGTCACCATCTGCCAATGCAGGAGAGAAAGAACAATCCCAGATCAATTTGAACAAAAGTATAAATATTGGGAAATATATAAGTTTATACATCAAAATAATCTCAATGAAGAGATCCTATCAATACTAAAAATAGGAAACAAATATCTGATCAAGCAATACAAAAGATGGCAACTAGAACCTAAGTTCCTAGATTTTATAATCAAAATGAATTTCAATGCTTTACTTACTAAATATTTTTACATCACAGAAAAATGTACAGGTCAATTGATCCTTTCTGTGGTCTTTTCCATATGACTGAGGAGACTTTACAGCATATAATTTTCAGCTGCAAGGCCATGGAGCAGACTAGATGCATTCTGCAGGGGAATTATAGAAAGCAAAACACTATAATGATGCAAATTATGTCAACTTACAAAGATAGATCTGTACCAGCCATAAAGGCCTCAACATTTGTCTTATATGCACTTTGGTGCACTAGGTGTGCATTTGTATTAGGTAATAACCCCAGAAGGTATCCAGCCACATTTGAGAATAAGTTAATTACAATTCAAGTTAGAGACAAGCAGATCACCAGCCTGGATATTTATGCAGCTACTTGGTCCCTACTCAGACAAACAGCAAAGTTATAAAGAATGGACAATCCAGTATATTATATGTAGACAAGATCTATGTTTTATGCTCATGTAAATCCAGAAAGAACTCTATCAAAAATGACAATGTAAATGTTAAAATTTGTAATCAACTTGTAGCAGTTAATTTACTATGTAACCACTAATGTTATACTCTTTTGAGACAATAAAGGCCTTTTGAAACATCATCATCATCATCATAATAATAATAATAATTCCCCATGTAACCACAGCAATCCAAGTTATGTAAAACCATGTAACTTATTCACAGCATGTTAAAATTCCTGTAATCCTGTGTAAAACAATAAATCCGTTTTTATATGTGTAAACCTACAACTACGGATTGCCCATGTAAACACAGCAATCCAAGCTATGTAAACTCTTGTAACCTTTTAAGACAAATAAAGCTTATCATTGAAACATCATCATCATCATCATCATCATCATAATAATAATAATAATAATAATAATAATAATAATAAATTTGAAGATATTAAAAGTGAAATATATAATTTTATTTACAATATTAATAATAAAATAAATACTAATAATATTAAAAAATATTTAACAAGAAAAGAAATTAAAGAAGAAAGAAATAACTGTAATAAAGAAATAATTTTTAAAAATTGAATAAAAAATGATAATTTTAAAAAATAAGATTTCTATCAGAAAAATGAAGTTAAGGATAATAAAATAGTTACTTTACTCAAAAAATATCTTATATAAACTTAACAGCTAAATGGACTTTTACAAAGATTATAAATAAATGATTGTTGAACTGTATTGATATGTAGTGAACCAAAAACACATAAGGAAGAAATACCATTAAATCCAGCAATCAATGGTACATATATTAATAAAATTTCAAAATAAGTTACAAACATTTTTATAAATATCCAAATATAAGTACAGAATCCTTTATATAAAAAAATAGAAATTAATGGTATTATTAAAAATATATAATAAATATAAGCTAATATCTTGAAAATAAAAGTTATTTCATTATACTCACATATTAATATGGGTAATGTCAAAGATGAAAAAAATGAAAACACTCATTAATATTTTAGTTAAATTAATGAAATTAACTTATAGAGAAATAGCATTTGAATTTAATAATGAATATTTCAAATGAAAAGGATTATTAATAAATGTAGTGTTAGGAAGTAGAGAACTTTGAAATAAATATAAATATATTATAATGAATAATAAAAAGATACACAGATAATTACATTACTAACTTCAACAGCATGTGAATAATTTTTATTACTGCTTGAATATGTAATATTTAGGATTATAATGATTTTATAGAACATTTTTGTTCTAATGTGTTACTTGGAATTATTTTGCATAGACTCATAATAAATCATTTTTAATAAACTTGCAAATACAAATACAATTTTACTTTTCATTTATCAATATCAATTCATTTATTCTGATAAAAGATCATTCTATTTTTATCAATTCTCTTTTTATCACACTAAATGAATTGATAATGACAAATGAAAATGAAAATTGCATTTGCAATTGTTGAAAAAGATTCATTATGAATTTGCCTACAAAATAAATCTAATATATTTACAATGAGAATGTTCTATATTATGATAATTATCTATTAATATTTAATAAGAATCATAAGTAAATAAACTAATGTATAGATGTCATTGAAATATATAAAGACAAAAACTCACTATATGATCAATGGATGCTAGAAGGCTTGAGCATAAAATCCCCATCTAGTGCCTGCTCATCCAATATCCCCAGACTAGTTTCTGGCTTGTGGTCTTTGTCAGTGAGGAGCCTTGGATCTGAGAGCACTGCACCTAGATCTTAGGATCTAATGCAACCCTCCAGCAGCCTCCTTTTATCTCCACTGAACTATATAGTCACATGGTCTGAACTCAGTTCAGCACCCATATATTTTGGTGTCTTTGGTTCTCCAAAAACCATAGCCACCACTATCCTATTAGGCAGGATTGGTTTTAATCCAATATACATCACATGACCACCACTTCTTATGCTTGGGTATAACTGTTGTTAAAACAGGCAAAACACTATACATATTGCTATATACAGCAAGCTACAGTAATCAGTGGATGCCAGAAGGCTTGTGCATAAATCCCCATCTAATGCCTACTCATCCAATATCCCCAGACTAGTTTCTGGCTTGTGGCCTTCATCAGTGAGGAGCCTTGGATCTGGGAGCACTGCACCTAGAACTTAGGATCTAATGCAACCCTCCAACAGCCAACTTTTATCTCCACAATCCCGAAACTAGTCTGGGGATATTGGATGAATAGGCACTAGATAGGTATTTTATGCACAAGCTTTTTAGAATCCATTGATTATTCTAACTTGCTGTGTGTCGCAATATGTATAGTGAGTTTTGCCTGTTTTAACAACAGTTATGCACAAGCATAAGAAGTGTTTGTCATGTGATGTTTATTGGCTTAAAACCAATCCTTCCTAATATGGTAGTGGTGGTTATGGTCATTGGAGAACCAAAGACACCAAAATATATGGGTGCTGAACTGAGTTCAGACCCATATAACCATATAAGCTGATAGGCTTGGATTGAAAACATTAAGGTGTTTTCAGTTTGTCTCATAGTTTTGTAGTTCAATGGAGATAAAAGGTGGCTGCTGGAGGGTTGCATTAGATCCTAAGATCTAGGTGCAGTGCTCACAGATCCAAGGCTCCTCACTGATGAAGGAAGCCAGAAATTAGTCTGGGATGAGTACGTACTAGATGGGGATTTTATGCACAAGCCTTCTGGCATCCATTGATTAGTCTAGCATGTTGTGTGTGGCAATACGTATAGTGAGTTTTGCCTGTTTTAACAACAGTTATACACAAGCATAAGATGTGGTGGTCATGTGATATATAAAAATATTAAACTTATAATAGAAAAAGAGTCACATAAAATATACTAGCATTTAAAATATTATAGAAACTATAATATATAAGAAACGTAATAATAAATATAAAACTACAAACTGATTTTCAAACATAGATACAAAGTATAAATGAATAGTTCAAATTTTACATAACATAATAAATTATTACAATAAAAACAAACAATATATAAAAAAAAATTAAAAATAGAAGAATTTAAAAATAATGATTACCCAACAAAAATAATAAATTTAAAGTTAAAAAATATAATATGTTGATATTTATTAAACTAGTAAATAAAAGAAGAAAAATTATTGAATTTTATAATATATATATATATAAAAAATAATAAAAATAATATAAAATAATTTGCATGAATTTTGTTATCTTAATACTATAAATAAATATGGTGAAGAAAGAAAGAAATTAATAAAATCATGACTTTAAAGAATATAAATAGATTAAAAACTTTTTTATATTTGTTCATATTAAAAAAATTATGCATAAATTTAAAGATAAAAGTATTAAAAATATTATATTCCATCAGAAATAAAAAAGACAAAAGAATAAGATAGCCATTGCTTTTAAAAAAGCTTAGACAAAATGAAAAAATAAAAACTGATAGTAAATTGTTGTTGGATAATTAATTTTGTGTATATATGAATTATTATATATGTAAAATAATTATTGATATTCATGTATAAATGTTATTAAAAATAATTAAAATTGAGGAATATATATATATGAATGATTAATAAAGAATAATAGTAAAACAAACTATTTAAGAACTATAATAGCAAATAAATAATAAGAGAAATTTAAAATTAAATTATAAAACAAGATACAAATTAATCTCGAAATAAATTCATTGGAGAGAATAATAAACCTGTGAATAAATCTTCATTTTTAATGCTTTTTGCTAAACATACGCTAATGAAATTAAACTAAGTGATATAATTTGTATATGAATATATATTGTTACAATATTCTTAACTTAATGATGATTTTAAAGATATTTATCACAATAATTTTATTAATAAGAAATGTTTGTAATAAACTTATAAAAAGTGTGTGTTAGTAGAAAAATTGTATATTATTTTAAAATTATTGATGGGTTAAATTTAGAAATAAATTTAAAGTAAGTTAATTTAAGCATAATTTTGAAAGATAATATAAATGTGTATAAAGTTATAGTTGAACTAATTGTAAAGTTAATGTATATATCTAATAAATAAGTTTTCAAAAGTTTTTATATTTTATTTTTATGAAAAGCTATGATATTTGTGTATGACATAAATATAACAGTGTGATACTTTATTTATATGTGTATTTACAGATACGAGGAAGACTGTTGAACAACAAAATCAACAATTTGCATTTGAAAATAACATATTGCATGTATTAGATTTACAGGAGAGTAACTATTATTGTATTTTAATACTATAATATAGCATATGTCAAGCGTTGGTGATCCTGTGGTTCGCATAGCTGCCTTACAATCAGCTGGCCTGGGTTCGCTTCCCAATCAACTCTTTGACATATATATATATGCACAAAATATGGAGAAAATTGTTTTATTATTAACAAATCACTATCATTAAGTTTTATAAATAATTTGAAATTTTTTATTTTGTATGTTTTCATAATAAAATCTCTTTTTCCTATCTTATTGAGGAATATTTTTCTTAATCTTCAATGTGTATTGATATTGAATATTTATTCACTATAATTAGAGAAATATTAGTGATTTAGATATATTTTAATTTAGGTTCCATCATCTATTTATATATGTGATATATGGAAAAATTGATAGACCTTTTATTACCAAAACAGCTTAGCAATTTACATAAGACTTTTTTGAGGAAATTAATCAATAATAAAATTTTAAGTGTACTTTTGCTAATATTGTAATAATAAATTTATATAAACGCACATTGATTACGTAAGTAATATTTACTAAGGCTTTAACCTCAAGAATGTGTAAAAATGCGATATTAGGGACCTCTACAGGTCTTAACCACAAACTTACACTTTGAATATTGAAAATTTTATAATTAATAAAAACAACTTTTGAATAAGAAATTTTAAAAACTCGTTAACAAAATTAAGATTTAATTATCTTAAGGAATTGATATAGTGTTAGCTATAAATCTATTCAATAAAATACTTTTCAGAATATTGCTTTTTGGAAATCTGATTAAAATCTTAAAAAATTCATTTTCTGTTTGAGGCTTATTTCACCAACAAATTGAAGGAAATATATGGGATAAAGAATTTAAAAACTTACCATAACATATAACCACACATTAATCTGTCAACACATAACTGGCAGAATAAATGTGAGTAATGGGACATCCACCAATGGGGTTAATGAACCTCTCTCACGATGGGCAAGTATGTAACTACAGGATTATTTGTGAAAAAAGCTGACTCTGATAATGATCAAATGATGATTAAAGCAATCAGTAATGATAGACTTTAGTCCATTATTTTATATATATCTGAATATGTTTATTGATAATGCTATAACAGAAATATAATAGTATTTAACTGGTAATGATAAAATCAGTTGTGATGGTGATAAGTTATTTTCCAAACTCTAATAGGAATACAGCATGAATAACCTGAATAAAATCAAAAAGAGGAATGTATAGGCTGTGTTGCTTGAATTATGACAAATGACTGACAAATATATATGGAGTATATGCTTACTTTAACACTATACATCTCTATGATATTGTTAATCATATAAAATTATAACATCATGTCTTACTATTATCCATTACTCCTTGAATAAATTAAGAAAAATACCACATACAACTCTTTTAATATATTTTATTCCATAGATATAAAAATAAACAGAACAAACTTAAGAAAATATAAGACTTATATACGAAGATAGATTGTAATTATATGTTGGACTATTTCCATCATGTAACATTAAATATTAAATGGTTTTACAAAAAAATTAAATTTTATTTAAATTTACATTCAACTACTGTAATAGCATGCTGGTTATTATATATCACATCATTTGTGTAGTAGTATTCTCTCTTCTTCAGGTGTTGCTGACCTGACAGAAACAGTGCAACATGGGAATCAAACATAAATCTTCAGACTCTGAATATTGAATTTTAAGATAATGCTTTAATAACTTTTAACCGCTAAGAATATTATTCATTGTATGAGGTAAAAATCAAATCTTTTAATTGGCCAACTCACAAACTGAAGACAAAGCCTATTGTTAAAACATATTCGCCTATAATATTAAATTCAACTCAGATACATTTATAAAAAGTCTATTACTAATTTTTCAGGTTATGAAGAGAACGAAAGTTCTTTCAAAAATAAATTGCTATTTATTTATTCTAAAATATTCAATTTCGGCAACATAAAAGCTATAATATAAACAAAAAGGTCGACTTTTACGTTATAGAAAAGTAAATATTTCTTTTTACTAAATCTTGAATATTTTTACTAAAATCTTCAATATTTTTCGAAAATAATTTTGTTTTTTATTATTCTCTCTGAAAATAATTTGTAGTTTCCATAAATATAATTTTATAATACTTTAAATCATATTTGAAATGAAAATCTCAGCGTTTTTCTTTATTTTCTTTGATCAGGAGGTTTCTTTGTTCTTTCCAGCCAATCAGAATGTCTTTTTCGGCTGAGAGCATGCTAAGAACCAATCACAACTAATGTTCTTTCTTTGTTTAGGTTTAAATGCGTTTTTTTTTATTTTTTACTTGTAAAATAATTCGGAAGAGGGCACCATCTTACAGAACTTTTAAAAACCTATTCAATCCCTCTCAAACGAATATTTTAGCATAAGAACTGGCAGAGTTAGAGTGACGTCAGATGTCGAAGAGGAGCTTCGTAAGAGGCGGGAAAAGGGTTTGCTTTAATGATGAAAATAGTTCAAACATATAAGTACAACTAAAAAAAAAACTTTTGGCAGAATGGTTCTCCCTTTCTCTCATGATTCTCTGAATTCTCTCTAAACTTTTAATTGCAGCTGACTTGGTAAAATTTGTCTTGACATTTTAAAAGTTCTTTTGATAAACACCCTTATTTTTCTTTAAATATTTTTCCATTATTGTTTTTATTTTAAACTCTTTAATTAGTTCATTTACCTGCCTTAACTTTATGCAGTTGTTCACGTGTTCTTTCTGATTAATTAAATTTATACCCATTTGCTAAAAAAAAATTACACTCAAGATATATTCAAAACAATTTGCTTCTTTTAAATCTAAATCTAAATGAAGTATATTTTTTATTTCATGTTCTTTTGATTTTGTTCTTATCTAAATACACACACACACATATGATGAATTTTGTGTGCATAATTTGCCTTTTTTTTTTTTTTATAAATGACCTACATTTAAACAAATCATCAAAATTTATGTAATCAAATATGTTTTTTGTTGTTTTCAGAGTATAATGTAATAAGAAATTAAGAAACTAATTAATTCAACCCTTAAGAAAAAAAAACTATTTCCGAAATTAGTGCATTAAAAGCTATACGACACAGAAGAATATAATTATAATTGTTGCAAAATATATGAAAAGTCTGTCTTAATTCTGAACATCTTTTATTTAAGATCATAAATTAACTATTACTTCTATTCTTTTTCCTTTTACGTATTCATTGAAAACTTTGTTATATTTATAATTTTCCTTTTCCGTTTAACTCCAAACTTAGGCATATCTTTTATTATTCTATTTCCTTACAATTTACATTACAACACTAAATATAATAATTAAAAGACTCATATACGCGATCATGAAGTTCAATTCATTCTTAAAACTATTTCAATCACCTACAAATAGTATTTTTTTTTTAAAATTAATCATTCTATCTGTCGCAATTCTTTCTTTAATTATGTAAGTTAATCATAATAAATAGGATATTATTAAAATCTTTATTTGATTTGTTGAAGAATTTTTCTGTTGTTAATAGCATTACTAATATTCCATTATAATTTAAAATTACATGTATAATTATAAGTCTTTTTGTAGTCGTATTTAAATTTAATTATTAAAAAAATATATAGCTATTAATACACACGAATGAAAGGTTTACTCAAGATTATATTATGAAAATAAAATTTAGATGATTTTTAAGTAGTTTTGCATTTAATTTTTTTCACAAGTACATAAATAAAATTAACTCATTGAAGAATAATCTGTTATTGTCTCTGAGCTCAGTAGTTGTCATAAATTTATATTTTGCAGTTCTTACTATCTGAGAATACACTGTTAACATAATAGATATCATCAAGATGTCAAAAATAAGTTATTAATGCAATGATTTGATTACAGATTACTAAATATTAATAAATTAGGATGGTAATGTAATATTGATCTCTGTATCTATTTAAAAACTTTTACACTGGGATAAGATCATTTGTAGTCTAGAAATGCCCTGTATTTCTAAAATATGAGTGTTTTATGTATATTTATTTAGCTTAATAATAAATTATTGCATACACATAGATAGATAGATAGATAGATAGATAGATAGATAGATAGATAGATAGATAGATAGATAGATAGATAGATAGATAGATAGATAGATAGATAGATAGATAGATAGATAGATAGATAGATAGATAGATAGATAGATAGATAGATAGATAGATAGATAGATAGATAGATAGATAGATAGATAGATAGATAGATAGATAGATAGATAGATAGATAGATAGATAGATAGATAGATAGATAGATAGATAGATAGATAGATAGATAGATAGATAGATAGATAGATAGATAGATAGATAGATAGATAGATAGATAGATAGATAGATAGATAGATAGATAGATAGATAGATAGATAGATAGATAGATAGATAGATAGATAGATAGATAGATAGATAGATAGATAGATAGATAGATAGATAGATAGATAGATAGATAGATAGATAGATAGATAGATAGATAGATAGATAGATAGATAGATAGATAGATAGATAGATAGATAGATAGATAGATAGATAGATAGATAGATAGATAGATAGATAGATAGATAGATAGATAGATAGATAGATAGATAGATAGATAGATAGATAGATAGATAGATAGATAGATAGATAGATAGATAGATAGATAGATAGATAGATAGATAGATAGATAGATAGATAGATAGATAGATAGATAGTAGATAGATAGATAGATAGATAGATAGTAGATAGATAGATAGATAGATAGATAGATAGATAGATAGATAGATAGATAGATAGATAGATAGATAGATAGATAGATAGATAGATAGATAGATAGATAGATAGATAGATAGATAGATAGATAGATAGATAGATAGATAGATAGATAGATAGATAGATGGATGGATGGACAGGCAGGCAGAAAGTTAGAAAGATAGATTTGATTTATTGAATAATTTATAATGTTCTTAATTCAAAGTTGTGATGACATTTATAATTCAATCTTAAGTTTTATCCATTGCAGATAGATATATTGTGTATGTGTGAAATAGTGCAATTTCTTTAAATTTGAAATATACCAAATTTTATTAAGATGAAATTAGATACCTTTTACAAATTTTAATAATATAAAATATTTTTTGAATCTTTATAGTATTGTATCAGTTGCATAAGAATTAATCCAAAATTGTTATATATATATATATATTAAAATATTACATTAATTACTTAAAATTAAAAATTATATTTAAAAGAAATTATACATTTTAATATCTAGTTGAATGTTAGTTATAGAAATATTAAAATAAATTAATATATAGTTTAATTATAATAGTTGCAGACTCTGTAGTTCAAGAAACATGTAGCATGGTTTATCTGTTGTTTCTGGTATTCAAACATTTTAAGAACTCCCGAGCAATAAAACATTCAATTGTTGTTTTATTAAAGTGAATAATAAATTATTTTATATGATTTAAATCAATACAATCAATTAATTTCCCAAAAAGAATATCATATGATTTTCTCATAACTTTCCAAGTATCTTCATCTGATTCTGGCTTAAATAATCAATGGATACCATATAGTATAATACAATAAAATCTATATCTTCAGTTAAATTTTTGGCTTTTTCCCTTCTCAGTAAAGAATAGGATTCAAAGGTGGAACTATTACAAATTTAAACTTAGTAGCCACTTCATGCATCTTTATACTATTAATGCTTATATCTTGAAATTAAAAAAAATTCCTTAAGATTTTAAACCTAGGCAATATACTTGCATAATTTTTATGAAACTAAGGTCCTAAATTATTAAAACGTCATCTAAGCAAATTTTTCCACATGATAGTTCCATATATTGCAAGCTATGGTAAGTAGTGAATTCTAAAAGATGTGCATCAAAATCCCTGTTCAATGCCCCCATACTATTTTTTAGCTCATGGCTTTCATCAATGAGGAGCCTTGGTTCTGGGAGTAGTGCACCTGGATCTTTGGATCTAATACATTCTTCCAGTACCCACCACCTTTTACCGTTTTGGATATCTACAAAGCTATTGGACCAAGCCGTAAATATATTTGTATATCTAGAAACTGATCTGATATCACAGATATATATATAACTAAGTTACTTTGGATTTAAAATCTTAAGGATTTTTTTAAAATTTATATTCTGAGTAATATAAAAGAATGAAAATAAAACTTATGTGCATCAGTTCAGGTTTGAATTTTAATCTATAATGATGAAGAAAAAGGATAGAGATTTTATGTACTGTATCATGCAGGTATCAATTTATTTACTCAAGCTTACAAACATTTGTCTTGGAATAGGATGAAATTAAAAGCTGTTCCTTGAATACTCAATAGCTCTGGAATAGGATAAAATTAATAGCTCTTTGAATCAAATAACTTTTTTAGGCATTTTAAGCTCATTACAATAGAACTAGTTTTTGTTATTGATACAAGTATTCATTTAATCAATGAAAATAAAGTGCAATCTAGTATTTAAAGTGTATAGAAGTGGAAGTATATTTTTGTACAATGCAATAAAAATTATGTACGCACCAACGTAGTAAAAAGTAAATTATTTCAATAAAGGCAAATAATAGTTTTAGAGCAATTTATTTTTCAGCTTCTAAATCTTTCACCTGAACTCTGAAATGGTACTACTCCGTATTTATATTTCTTTTTGTTTACTTTTTATAAAGCTTACTAGAGGGGCCAGCTCTCCTGTTATCTTCAGCAGCTAAATCTCTGGGGCTCGCTCTTCTCGATCCCATCTTTTGGCGGAGCTTAAGAAAAAGTAATTATTTTGAAATTCCAACAGTATTACATTAAACTAGAATAAAATTAGAAAAGAATGACGCCAAACAAATATGCGTGGTATTTTAAATAACTCAATTTAACGTTATATAAAATCTTCATTTATATATTTTTTTTCTGGGTTTTTATTTATTTATTTAGTATGCACATACTATATTTTATTAATTAGGCCAAAGCAAGTTTGCTGTTAAATAAATAATTATTAATAGTTTTTTAGTACATATTCCGTGTTTCTGCGAGTTTAAAAAGTTTTATTTAGCACACTTATTTATCAAATCGTTTATAAATAATATTTTTATATAAATTGCATATTGTTGTTAAATTGGTAATAAATTGAGAGGTTGCCCATCTCTAGCGTGCGCCTACTGTTGCTTCTCAGACTGTTGTCTTAATATCTGATTGGCTGTCTGTGAAGCGACAGTAGGCGCATGCGAGAGACCAAATAGTTTATATTAGAATCTTTAATATATAGGGTATATGAGCACAGATTTTCAGACAAGCCATCACTCTCCACTCTATCTAATAACACCGATATACTCAAGCACATATATGCTAAGAAGATATATATATATTACATATATAGACACAGGTATATAATAAGCCTGTGTTTCAGTTATTAGAATCTTTTTATAAAGCTGCCAAAAATATTCATTATAAAGTATTATTTGTTTATGAGGAAAAATTCAACTTCTATCTTTTCTGGTTTAAATTAGTCCACATTAACTATTTTGTAAAATGCAACTTTATTCCTTTTGTTTGATAACAGACTTTCATCCAGGATTTTTATTCAACTAAATTATTTGCTTCTACTTCCGTTACATAAAATTGTCATTTATGATAAGGTCGATTTACATAAATTTAAAAGTGATATATTTGCAAACTAAAAGATCCTATATCAAAGCTTAACTTTTATGTCCAACTGTTGAATGGAGTTTAGCAAAGCAATAGAAAGACAGACAGACTTAAGGTCCTGTATTTAAGCTAAAGTGTCACTTCTGGTTTCTTGAACATCATATGATTTCCCGAGCAACAAAAAAATTAATTACATGGTAAATCTTTTATTCACGTTTTATTTTAAAAAGTAGTTTCTAATGTACCATTAAGCAGTCATTAAAATATGACAGCTTCTAACTAAAGTGACTCATGCCAATAATTTGTTCAACTTTTAATTTACAAAAGACTTTTATGATCTTAAATTTGAAATTATGTTGTCAGTTTTTATATTTAGGAAAAACTATTTTGTATTTGATTTAAAAAAGAGTGAACATTTTAAATGAGAATTAAATTAAAAAAGCTAAAAAAATAAGCAATTTATAATTTATCTTCTTTCAAGCTTTAAAGTATAATTATTTCATTAAATTATTTTTAGCATTAAATTTAAATTGTGAAATAATTTGATGAGAGTTCAAATCTTAACTCCTTTTTAAACTTTTATCTTTTTTTTTTTCATTTATTGTGAATTTTTGTTAACATATATATGCATTTATTTATAACGTCTATTTTAATGGAACAAACTTTATATGAAAAGATATTTTCCAAATTGATAATTTTTGTCCGTGCTTAATTGTACGTTTAAATTTATGTAGTGTGAAATTTAAATAATTATATCAAAATAAATTCTCTTTTTAAAAAAACGTTTTGATGCATAACTAATAATTTCTCTAATAAATGTTTGACTTTTTTTTATTGCCCAATTTAAAATATTTTAAAACTCAAGCTGTTTCACACAAGAGAAAATCGTTTGAAGATTTAATTGAATTATTTTTATTTGTATTTATTTTTATTATTATTAAATAACTTCGAAACGTTTTAAAATGCTTATAAAAAGTGTTTACAAAATTATATAGTCACAATTTTACATGTGAACGCAGGGACAGAGGAAGGATCATGTTCTTAGGCGAAACAGTAATTTATGCCCCTCGCTCCCCAATGAAATATAATAAATTTTACTTGATTTTATATACATTTTATTGTTTTATTAAAGATAACGAAAAAAGTTATTTTTATATAATTATAAATTTACTTTCCTAGCTTTTACAGAACTAAATTTAGATCGAATATTATCAACACATAAGAGTATTGCATACATCATTATGTATAGCTATCACTGATAAATTTACCAGCCAATCTTTTTTATAAGTTTTAACTTAGAAAATGATCTCTCTCCAATAGCTACTCTTGTAGGAAGAATTAATAATGTTCTTAAGGATATGCTCAAATTTGGGAATGAAACGGGCAAATCATTTTCATGAATATAAGTTAGAATAAATAAAGCATGGCCCTTATTCCCAGGAGGCTGTAAAGTCACCAACCAAGGCAGCGGTTGGTGGCCGAAGGCGGAGGGTGATAAGAATTCCCTGATTGCAGACCCAGGCTGCCATTTGATGACGACTTTTTATTTAGGTACTTACAACTGCAGATCACTTTCAAGTGAAGGAAAATTGCAAGAATTAGAAGAAGAACTGTCTTATATTAAATGGGACATTATTGGACTTTGTGAAGTTAGAAGAAAAGGAGAAGAAACAATTGATTTAAAAAGTGGACATACTCTTTATTATAAAGGCACACATATTGGAAATACAAGTGGAGTAGGATTCATTATAAATAAAAAGTGGAAGAACAATATTGTGGAGATTGATGGTGTATCGGACAGAGTGGCAAGATTAGTTATACAACTTAATAGCAGATACCAAATATAGATAATTCAGGTTTATGCCCCAACAAGTTCTCATAGTGATGAAGTAGTAGAAGATTTTTATATGGATGTACAAAAGGCTTTTGATCAGAGTAAACAACATTTTAAAATTGTTATGGGAGACTTTAATGCTAGAATTGGTAGACAAATGAAAGATGAAATTGCTGTAGGTAATTCTGGTTATGGTAATAGAAATGAGAAAGGACATAGACTTGTGGAGTTTGCAGAAAAAGAAAAAAATTATATTATGAATTCATTTTTTGAGGAAAATGTTAAAAGGAAATGGACATGGAAGCATCCAAATGAAGGTACAGCAGAATTGGATTATATTTTGACTAACAGAAAATACATATTTCAAGATTGTAATGTTCTTAATAAATTTAACACAGGAAGTGATCATCGATTAGTACGGTGTAAGTTACGTGTTAATGTAAAACTAGAGAGACAAAATTTATTAAGAAAAACAATATTTACAGTTGATATTCCTAATCTTCAGAAACATTCTAATAAATTTAAATTAGAACTTACAAATAGGTTTCAAGTGTTAGGAGATTTTGAACATGATTCAGATTTGAATGAAATTAATATGAAAATAACTGATACACTTTTAAAAACTGCAACAAACATAGCTGGTAGAAAAAAGCAGCAATTGACTAATAAAATTTCTACTGAGACTAGAGAATTTATGAAGAAAAGAAGGAATATGAAGATATACAAAAATGATGTATTAAAAAGAATTGAATATCTTGAATTTTGTAAAATAGTACGGAAAAGAGTTGAAAATGATATAAGAAAGTATAACTGTGAAATAGCAAGGAAAGCTGTAGAAGAAAATAAAAGTCTCAAAAATGTTAAACAACATTTTGGTATTGGTAGGAAATTTATATTTACAATAAGAAAAAAGATGGAATTATTACTAAAAAGAGAGATGACATCATGAAATTGGTAGAAGATTTTTATCAAGAATTATATAGTAATAAAGAACAAGTACCTCCTATATCTATTACATCTTCCGAATTGCCCAGAATTTTAAATGAAGAAGTGAGACATGCAATTAAGTGTATGAAGAAAGGAAAGGCTCCAGGAAATGATGGAATTATAATTGATATATTAAAAGAAGCAGGTGAAATAGAAACAATTTTAGCAAAGTTATATACCAAATGTCTAAATGATAAAGATGTACCGGAAGATTGGAAGAATGCAGTAATAATATTAATATTTTAAAAAGGTGATAAAGAAGATATTAGAAATTACAGACCTATCAGCCTTTTATCAGTTTTATATAAAATTTTTACCAAGATAATTACAACTCGTCTACAGAGAACTTTGGATTTCCACCAACCAACAGAACAAGCTGGATTTAAAAGTGGTTTTAGTACAATAGATCATATCCAGGTATTGAGAGAAGTCATAGAAAGGACAAACGAATATGAGTTGTCATTATGTTTTGGATTTGTAGATTATGAAAAGGCATTCGATTCTATACACATTTCTTCAGTGATTAAAGCATTGGATCATCAAGGTATAGATCCAGGATATTGTCATATTTTAAAGAATATTTATAAAAATGCAACAGCAACAATTAGATTACATAATGATACTGGAAAAATCACCATTGAGAAAGGTGTAAGACAAGGTGACTCCACATCTCCAAAACTCTTTACAGCAGTGCTGCAAGAAGTATTTTGTGGATTAAAATGGGAAACTAAAGGAGTGAAAGTAAATGGAGAGTATTTAAGTCATTTAGATTTCGCAGATGATGTAGTTGTTTTTGCAAATAATGCTTCAGAGCTGCAGGAAATGTTGCAGGAGTTAGCAGATGAAAGTAGAAAAGTAGGACTAAAGATAAATGTTAAAAAGACTAAAGTAATGTTTAATCGATTTGCTCAAAATATGAAAATAAAGATTGATTATGAAGAATTAGAAGAAGTTAACAGTTACAAATACCTTGGTCAGATTATTAATACAGATGGAAACATAATGGAGGAAATTAATCATAGAATTAAACTTGGTTGGAGTGCTTTTGGTAGAAATAACTTGATACTAAAAGGAAATATGCCTATGTGTTTGAAAAGGATGGTTTTTAATAAATGTGTTTTACCAGTTCTTACTTATGGATCTGAGACTTGGACACTTAATAGAAGAGCAATACAGAGACTTCAGACCACTCAAAGTAGTATGGAGAGATGTATGTTGGGAGTAACAAGAAGAGATCGAAAACGCAATGTATGGGTAAGACAACAAACAGGTGTTACTGACCTTATTGAAAAAATTAAAAGATTGAAATGGAGTTGGGCTGGACATATTGCTAGAAGAGATGATAATAGATGACAATTGAAAATTTAAACTGGATTCCAAGAGATTGTAAAAGACCCAGAAAGAGACCACATGTGAGATGGATGGATGAAATAAGAAAATGTGCAGGGGTGTTGTGGAGAAGAGAAGCTAAAGATCGGAGAAGATGGATTAAACTTGGAGAGACCTTCATCCTGCAGTGGATTGATAATGGTTGATGATGATGATGATGATGATGATGATGATGATGATCAAGTGCATTTTGGAATTAAAGTAAGTCACTTCAGAATAAATTTTTATTGCATAAGATGCTTATCTAAGCTATCCTTTATCAATAAAATATTATAACGCATGTTGGTAGAAGCTTTCCTCTACTAAACAACAATTCCATTCCATCTTATACATCTAGCTTAAATATACATCCTATACTTGTATTCAAATATTAAATCTCCATACAGTCTTTTATATACTTGTATTGATAAACAAAAGGAGTAATTCTTATAAAATATTTCAAACTATATAATCTTTTATACTTACTCTTTAAATATCTTATGGTCTTTAATAGTAACAGCTTAGACAACTTTAAAGACCAATAAATCATGAGACATATAAACTATTATATTTAAATTATGAATAAATAATAATTAATATTAAATAACAATTACTCATGAAAACAAATTACACACATACTAAGTCTTGATATTGAAATTATAATAATATATCGAGCCATCTGGCATGTTCCTATCACACGTGATTGTATATATATAGTCTTTAATTATTATTTTTTTTGGCCTAAATGTCAGTCTATTATTTTGCTTTGAGATTATTAATCATTAAAACTGCCAATTGATAGCCCTCCACTATATTTGAGAGAATACAGTGCATTCTATGAGATTTAAACTAATATTTTGTTCGTAATTTTTTTTTCACTTTTAAAAAGAAAAGTAATTCAAAATTAAATTCGTTGAGAAACCCAAAGATACTCACATTTAAAAGAGAGAAAACATATTTTTCTTAAGATTCAATCAATAGGCATAAATACATCTTATAAATGGTAACTTTTGATCAATATCATTTTGAAATTACTTATTTTGTTGCACTGTATGTTAATATAAAAGAAGGAAAATGAAAACACTTTAATTTTAGGAATATTATTTTATTAAAATAACACTATATATTTGAGGAATAATAAATGACTGATATATGCTATATGTTACATGTATTAACTTATATAGGTATGCGTACATGTATGTTTAAAATTGCATCGATCCACTGTTATAACAATTGTTTGAAGCAATAAGCGACTGAAGTCCTCAAATAGTCAAATGTTGGTGGCCGAGTGGTTAGCACAGTTGCCTTACAGGCAGGTGTCCCGGGGTTCGCTTCCCGGCCGACGTTTTGACACATAAAAAAAAAGTCCTCAAATAACATTAGATAGCAACAAGAAAAGGAATGTTATATATCGTTTTTTGAAAAAATAACAGATAAAGAAATCTGTATCCTCCAAGAAATTCTTTCTTATCTTTTTATATTAACTTTTTTATTCTTTCTCAGTCTGTATATGTTGATGCGCTTCTCATAACCATATGAAAAAACTACACTTCATTCAATATATTTTATTTGGAAGCCATGTATGCATTCGTAAAATCGTTTATAAAAGAACAATATAATATGAAGTGCTAAGAATAAACGATGTTGGTATCTATTCCATATAGACAAGGATGTAGATTGAAGTTATATAACAACAGAATCATGTCTTCCATCACATTATAAAATTTGTTTTTGCTTTCAATAAAATGTTCACCAAATTACCGTTTGAATTTAAAGTATACGTGAATAAAACAAATATAAACACAGGCATAACAGAAATAAAATGTTAATCATCATAAATGAAATAAAATACCATTTCTATGGAAGGAACTAAATTAGATTTCAACATTTAATACAAGGATTATTTATTAAAAGGAAAAGGGAGAAGAAAATAAAAAATCATAATATATCAAGTTTTAATCATGAGACCACGATACTATCTATTGGATACGGTCTGTTTCTCATATCCTACTGGACTTATATGTATTACATATATCAGAATTATTAATATATAAGTTATAACGTTTGTGGGCAATACTATAAACAGATAGATAAATTTATAACTGATCTAAAAAGGAATTATGATACTATTATTTGGTAAATGACATGGGAATTATTATTTGTTGAAACTTGCATTTGGATATACATATAAAGGAAGTGGATTACATAATTATAAATTCCATATTAAATATCTAAAGGAATTAAAGTCCATAACTACTGTCAGGGAAATTGTTCTGGATTATTCCAAAAACCATACTCAAAACCTTTTGTATTATTATTTTTTCATTTTAATTGGATACTTACAAAACCTTATACTGATCTTATCATCCAACCAAATATGGTAAATACTTAAACTGAGTGTTCCAATAATGTTACAAAGTTTTCAATTTTATTATATATATATATGTAATAAAGAATTATTTCTTGTATATGTGTTTATATAAAGCATACAATTACATATACATTCAGATAAAGGAAGTCATCCCAAATTGCTAAAACTATAAACAATCATTGAGTGAAGTTTACCAAGGTAACTTTTTTAGATTTGATATCCTAACATAGGCTATTAAAAAAATAGCATTTTTCTTTATTAAATTGTTGCTAGTAGAATTAAGCTAAATGTGTGTCTTTCTTTAATTTGAAATAGTACTTTGTTTTATATTATTCATAATGTCAATACACATGTAGTTATTATAATTTAAATTTTATTCATGATATTTATTTTAAGTAACCTACATCTTAGTTACAAATGTAAATAAAACATTGTTATTCATTAAAGTAGAAATCCTAGCTTTATTTACTTTATTTTTTATATTATTCAAATAGGTTTATATAATTGTATCTTAACTCATAAATGCTTCAATATCAATGATATGCAGTTTTGTGTATAGTGATATTACTAAAATTTATCCATCAATGCTAAATTTAGATTGTGATTGTGTCAGTGATTTAAGTTCCACTATATATATATATGACCCTATTGTTGTCATGCATAATTTTGTGTTATTAAATTCCAGATTCCATAAAATTTAATAGAGTCACCAACTCTTGGGCCACATAAACTATTGGTTTGTCTAATCAATCTCTCATTTAAGAACATTTATACTAGGTAAAAGTTTTAACCAAGTCTAAAATCATATCTTTCCTACTTCCCCAGTTTATATCATTACAATATATATATATATAATTTAAACTGCATTACATATACAACCACTTTTATTTTTTTCTATTTGGGCTTTGTTCTTGTTAGAAAAGCCACTATATATAATAATAATTTTAAAAAAATATCCTTTATAACCAAAATTCACTTATAGACTTTAAGAGTTCCAATTATTTTTATATTGGTGAAATCTTTTAGAATGTTTTTTTTTTAATTATTGAAAACCTTTGGCACTTTAATTATAAAATCACAGAGCATGGAGAAGAATTATATCTGGAAGAACAATAAATGATAATGAAATCTTATCTTTTGTATCAATTCATTTATGTAGAAAACTTTAAGAAAATCACATCAAGCTGTTTTTCTTCATTTATATAGATGTACAGTGGATAATTAGTAATTTCCTGAGAAGTTACATTTTCTAGCATTTCTAAGAAAATTGCTTACAAAGAGTAATTCCATTAATTTTTTAAACTGAATTAAAACAAATATTTTAAATGTAGATGTGTACCAATTTTTTAAATATTTGCTTTAAACTATAGCATCAAATAACTTGTATTAGCATTGAGAAAATAACTTATAATTTTCTATTTCAAAAACATTTTTAATTTTTTTTACTTTATTTTAGCATGATGAATCTTTTTCAGATGTTTTGTTTATTCATTTGGACAGTTGAGAAATATGCCCATAACATTTTAAAATATGTTTAAATAAAATATTATACTTTAATAAAATGAAATATACAAATCACAATGTTAGAATAAATATTTATATTACAGATATTAAAATAAATGATTTTTATTATATTTACCATTCCCACAATAATTGAGATTTTATTTCAAATTTAAAATAACTTTACCTAAATATTTTAAAATAACATTCCGTTATATTTAAATATACATGCACATTCACAATTATTGCATTAAAAGTTTATGTCACTACTGTAAATAGTTTCACCATTGTGTGTACACTATTATAAATATTGCATTGATGGTCCTATTTTGTTTAATTTATCCACATGTATACAATATTATGTATTTTATGAGTGTATTTCCCTTTTTTTTCTTTTTAAAGTTATCTGTGCTGCTTTTAAAACTAAATAGAAAACCATGATTTTTCCAAAATTGTTACAAGAATTTCAAATGCTATAAAAATATAGGGAAGACATCTTGGATTTTTTTATTATTTAATTTTGCTTGATATAGAAAATTTAAGATAATATTATTTTTATAATAAACCAATAAAAATTTTGAAGTTATATTTATTATTGTTATTTTAGAGATACCAATATATATATATATATATAAAGGCATGGGTTGCATTTTCACATCACATTGCAATGTAATGTGAAATACAGAGTGTGTAAACCCAGAGTAAGAAGACATAACTGAGAATACTATAAAAGAAAAACAACCCACATACAATTATAATTGACAAATCACATTTCCAGAAGTGATTATTTATTTTAATATGTTTATATTTTTTTATTTTGTAGAAATAATGAATCAAATCACATTAATTTTTATTTGTAACAACAAAAATGTATTCTTAATTCTGCACCATCAGTGCCATCATGCCTTGCTTACTGCCTTCTGTCAGCCCTGTGTCTGTAAGCATCTAATGATCAATTTAACTGTTTCTTATTAAACCATTTTTGTTTAATTATAAAACTTAATTCACATTAAAACATTAAAAATAATAAAACATAATCAATAATTATATAGAATATGAAATACATTTTATAATATTAAGCACTTCCACTAGACATTTTCATGATCTGACATTCAAATTCAGATGAAATTTAGAAGTTTATTTGTATTGCATTCAAGGTTATGATTGTATTGTTAGTCTTTATTTCATCTTGATAGCCATTTAGTTGTTAGTTAATAAATTTATATTTATTTTTAGTTCAAGAGTAAAACAATGAACCATTACTATCCAAGATTTTTTTATCATAGTCAATATTATATTTTATACTATTTCTTTAAAGAAAGATGCTGGAATGTGTATTTAATGTTTATTTTATTTTTTAATACAGAATGAGATGTATGTAAAAGTAGTCATGTAAGCTAAATGAAAGAAATAAACATATAAAAATTATCTAATTAAAATATCCATGTAGGTCCTAGTGAATAGTTTAGTAAAATACATTTGAAAACCATTAAACATCACATGATCACCATTTCTTATGCTTGCTCTAGCTGTTAAAATATGCAAAACTCTCCATACAAGCCAGGATAATCAATGGATGCAAGAAAGTTTGTGAATAAAATCCCTATCTACTGCCTACTTATCAGATTCAAAGCTCCTCTCTGATGAAAGCCACAAGCTAGAAACTAATCTGGGAATATTGGATAAGTAGACACTAGATATGGATTTTATGCACAAACCTACTTGCATCCACTGATTACTCTGGCTTACACTGAGTGGGCACTACTGTATGGAGAGTTTTTCCTGTTTTAAAATATGTTTGCTTGTGAGTTGATATATATCACAATCAGTTTTATAAAAATACTGCTATTTTAAAATACATCCTCATTATGCTAAAGTATCTTATTAGAATTTTATTACATTTAATGTATTCTTTTTTTAATTTACAAGTATTTATGTACATACATATATTTATAGATAATTTTTATTAATAATTATGCATTATAAATTCTATAATTTTTATTAATGTGTTTATAAAATATTAAATATCTTTTATATAAAATAGCATTAACATTTTATAAAATAAAAATTCAGACAAATAATAGAATACTAATTTTTAAGTTTAAATATGCAATAACATTATTTTTATACTAATCGTGCATACAGTCTATGACTTATGGGTTTCTATACCTCAAACATGCATATTTACTGTTATATTTTTTAAGAACTAATGCTGTAATGGTTATCATTTTTACCTGCCATTTTGATCATTTGCATTCTAGTAAACTTTGAAATTTTGTTAAAGATTGGGATTATTTATTTGTATACCTGTCCAGTATTTGGATATTATATATATATATTCTTAGTTAGAAAGCAATACAAGAATGGGAACTCACTCAAACATTTCCAAGCACCAATTCGAGATATAATGACTAATACTTTCCTTTTCAATGTTATAGATTGTTGGAGAGGTTTTTATTCTGAACTAACTTACTTGAAAAACTGCTTTACTGTTGCTTACTAATATATTCCATACAAAATGGCAGGGAAGAAAAAGTCCCAGATAATGGAAGGCCAAAATTATCCATTAAAATATCTTTTATTTTTCATTGTTTTTAAAATTTTACATATGAAAATATTAATAATATCAGAAATATCTTCTTATGTTCGCATAAAAATTAAGTGAATTAAATTAGCTAACAAAAAACAATGTTATATTTATAAAATTAATATTAAGCAAAAAAAAATTAAACAAGAATTATAAAGAAAAAATTACATCAGTAGACATTTTTAATGCAGTTATAAAATGTTACTCTAAACTTTTAAAAAATATGGTTAAGTGAAACATCGGGTTTTTATTTATTTACAATTAAAAAATTGATGAGTGCTCGTTCAGCATGAAATGCATCTTGGGGGTCATTTGTCTTTTATTGTATCTTTATTTATATGAATTTAAAAAGAATGTGGAAGTATGGAAGTTGTTCAATATATCTATAAAGATATTACACATGGGAAGGAGAAAGATGAATAACTCCATGCGTCTGTATGTTTAAAATTAAGAAATCCGATTTATTAATTAATCTTTAACTCAGGTTTAAAATTTGTATCTGTGCTAGAGAAAATGATTAGTAATAATCATTTTTTGTATTTATCTGAGGTGGATGGTGTCAAAGTTGTGAGTGGAGTGAGTTTGACAATGGTAAATAAAAATGTAACAATTAAAAAATTGTATTTTGTTTAGTAATTAAAAAATATATATTTCATTAAACTTTTTCCAAAAGTAGATTGTTAGAGAAAAAAAAAACTGAAATGATTTTTAAACTAATGAGAATAAGCTAACCATAATAAATATTAAGTTAAAATAGTTTTTGAATATGCATTATAAAAAAATAGCAAAATATAATTTTTATTACGATTGATTATGTAAACAAATGAAACTCGTTTATTGATATTTAGTAATGATATTGTTTCATAAATTAAATCTAAACTAAAAAAACAATAATCATTCCAAGACTTCCAGAGTTTAACAGAAAGAATAGTAAAAGCTCTAATAATAGTAATAAAAAATTTGCATCAAATATTTAAATATATGTATATTGTGTTTAAACTATTAATACAATAATACATCTATTACACACAGGTTGGGAACAGTTTATATCTACATTATAATACCCAATAAAGCAGTAAACAAATATAATATATTGTCTAATGCAAATAAAAAGTATTTATAATCAATCAAATTTCAGATTTGTAATAAGCTCCTTAATTGTAAGCCATCATATTATGAATCACCTCTCAGTATTAATAATTTTCAGATTGTTTTTATTTTATTTTACATGCATTCATAAAACAATCTCTATTAGTAAACTAAAGCTTGAAACACCTGAATCCACATACAGGAAAATGGCTTATGGTATGGTAGCTTGCAATTGAGAAATTTGCTGTACATATGAGTTTTGATTGTTTGCCAAAATTTCTTAGAGCAAATTTCTCAATTTATTATAATAATAATAATCAGAAAATAATAAATCCTTTACAGCAGCTATACAAATATCATTTTTTTTAATATACATAAAAAGCCTTTTTCAGCACCTGATTTTTTTCAATTTATTATATATATTTCTTGTAATGTGATTTTCACTATTTCATTGGCTATTAAAATTTGGATATACACCTGGGTCTTGTTTTATGTGGATTTATTTAATGCGATTTTGAAGTTACGCGATTCATGTTTCTTCGGAAGTCGAACTCCGATAATGCGCTATTACTTTAAATAATAAATTTCGTGCACTTATGTCATATTGAAAGTAATAGCACATTATTGGAATTCGACTTTCATCTTAGTAATTTCAATATTTTCAGTGCTTCATAATAGTAAGATTTTATGCAATAATGAAATTAAAATCATGATTTCCACATTTTATGTATACCCACATTAAATTTTACAAGATTATAATGTAAATTTGTTCAAACACTGTGCTTGTTAATTTTGCATTTTAAATCACATTCTGTTTTTGCTTTTTAAAAAAGAACGTAATCAATTATTAATCATTTAGTGTCTGCAAGTTTATTTTTAAAAGGTGAGTAATAGCAGTGGGCACAATTAAATTTGACAATTAAAAATTAAAATCTGATTTTTAATTGTAATTAACAATTTAAAAATTACTTAAGGTGACCTGAAATTAATGTGATGTGAAACGAAATTTGATTTTTAAACAGAATTGAAAATTAAAAAATTAAAGACAAAAATAAGAATTTAATTTTTAGTTGTTAGATTAATTACTAATTACGTTGTCACCAGAAAACCATTAAACAACATGAGAGTGAAGTTGGCACTAGTTGTATTTCCTTTTGTGAAGAATCTGATTTTTTACCAGTTTGCAAACGAACCTGTTTATCAGCCAATAATGATAATAATTAAAACGTGTATAAAAAAATGTAAATTACTGTAAATTATGCATAAAAATATATTGTTTTGAATAAAATTAAATATTATAGTTAAAAAAAGTTTGTCTTGTATCAATTTTTTTCAAATTTGAAATTTTTTATTAGTCATATTTTAATTCCTCATTTTTTTTTTGCACGAATTTTAAAGTAATTTTACATTGGTGCTTTGCTTTTATGTGATTTTTGAAAAATCACAGTCCATATCCCCCCTTTTTCAAGGTAAGTTACATCTATTTTTGAGCGATTTCTTTTGTGCATGTTTTCTGAGGAACCTATCTATCGCATAAAATGAGACCCAGATGTAAATTGTTACTGCCTGAGTGAAATTTGGGTGGTCACTGCATTAATAGGTTAACTACTATATATATATATTTAAATTATAGAAATTTACTGGTACTCTCTGTAATTTTTATTTATATATTTTTAGATATGATATAATGAAACAAAGCATCAAATTAAAATAGGCCTATTTTAGCTAAAAATATATCTATTGAATGTATTTGTCTCTCATACTTAAGTCAAAGCTAATTCACTTTTAATTTTTTGGCACTGTTTGGTTAGCCATACTGTGCCACTAAGCGATGCTGCAGTACCCATCAAGAACCATGCAGCAATTTCTTCGATTTGTTGCTTTAGGCATTTAAATTTTTCAGTGATTTCATTGCTAAAAATTTATCACTTGTATGGTTCTTGATGGGTCTAGTGGCACAGTACAGCTACCCGAACAGTACCAATTTTTGTACCCAAGCTTACATTATAATCATAAATCAGAAAATAACATTTACTAGATGATGTAATTTTAGCTGGCAAATACCTACTTTTAACTGTTGCTTTGTTTTTTACATCATACCTTCAAAGTTTATAAAAAAAATATACAGAAGATTCCCATGAAACTTTTATCATTTAAATCTATTTTAAAAATGGTGAAAATTTCTATTTAATATTTATATAAGAAATGGTATGCATGTATATGTTTAAATGTACATGCATATATAGGCATAAACTTATAAGAGAAAAGTAATAAGTTTAATAAATTAAAGAATTTTAAAAGATTTATTCTTTTAAAATTAGTAAGTAAAAGATTAATAACTTTAAGATTAGAAAAAGATTATTTTCTAAAATGAATACCAGTCTAATTAATGAGAATAGAATATGGCGTTAATGAAATAAAACAAAGGAATTCAAGTTAAATTTCCTTTATAAGATAAATGACTAACTATAAAAATAACTCATTAATTAAAATCAGAAAGATGTAAATTCTTCTTTGGAGATTAAAATGAAGAATCACTTGAACAGATGGACAAGATTACTAACCAATCAACTTCAGTGATTAAACAATGAAGGCCTCAGTACTAATGTAATGAAGAAGAGGATACTTGATTCTTGAGCTTCATCTGTGTGCATGGATATATATATATGTGTGTGTGTGTGTTGGAGCAGAATGTCACCCTTGCCACAGTGACTTCAAGTGCAAAGATCTGGCCTCCAAACATGAGAACATCCAGCTAGGACTCTTACAGGTCGTACTGATCTAAATTATTATTTATGTATGATTTTGGGACTTCTTATGTTGATGGTTATATATATGTAAATAGTCAAATACTATTGTGGATCCTAAGAAAAGAATTATCTAAATATTAACTGCTAGTATTGATTTATACTCATGGGAAGTACACTCTTAGATTAGCTAGACATAGTAAGAAAACATTGAAAGTAACTTCACAATTTTTAATAGACAAATATATAATTTAATAAAAATTATATATAGTTTATGGCATAACTACCATCTTGAATAGTAATTTCAGTTAGAATTTTAAAAAAAAAAACCAAAATCTTATTAATATCTTACAACTTTAACATTTCAACATGAATGTTCAATCTTTCATATTTTTATATTGGAGAATAAT
Organism: Epiperipatus broadwayi; assembly: GCA_028023455.1. Classification (NCBI taxonomy): domain Eukaryota; kingdom Metazoa; phylum Onychophora; class Udeonychophora; order Euonychophora; family Peripatidae; genus Epiperipatus; species Epiperipatus broadwayi. The sequence continues at coordinate 36,527 of JAQFVV010000830.1, forward strand.
ATATTGGTTATTTAATAAATTATCTAAATAAGCAGTATAACAGTCTAATGAGAAGTCTCATTAACATCACACAATATTAATATTTTCATATAAATGATCAGCATTAATTTATTAAATAAGCTATCATTATTACTATTTTTAGCATTATCAATACAGTGCAGAATGAAGATTTTTCCAAATTGAATCCAGGTTATCCAATCCACAGCTTCTGTCCTCCAAATCTCATCCAACAAATTTCTTTATTTAATTCATTTCCCTCATATGTGATCTCTTCTAGATCTTCTAAATTCTTTTGGAATTCAGTATTCATATACTACTATTTCTTTTAGCAATGTATCTAGCCTAACTCCATTTTAAATTTTAAATTCCATCCCATACCTTGTTTTCAATCTCTTCTTATTGTTCCATACTTCATTGAGTGGATGAATTTCTCTGACATTCTCTTTGGTTGCATCCAAATATCAGATCCATAAAAACTGGTAAGCACATCTATTCAAATTTAATTTTATATTTAATTTATTATGTTTCCATTTGTATTAATAATCTGATGAGAATATTCAAAGTTGCTAACTTCTAATTCATGATTATTAATATTTATTATCATCTTTTGAGAAAATCCATTTAACATTATTTTAGTTTTTCTAACACTTATCATTAGCCCTATTTTTTTATTTTCATCTTATAATTGTAGCATTTCTTAAAACTCTAAAGCATTATTTACAAAAATAATCACACCATGTAAGAAATCTATATAACTTTAAATAATTTCTAGGTATCTTTATTTTGTTAACTTCCCATTTTAATCCACAAAATAATTCCTGTAAAATTGATGTAAAAAGTTTTGGAGATATTTGGCTTCACACTTTTTTCAATGTTAATCTACTTAATTAACTAAAATAAAGAATGTGCTAATACCCCTAACAAGCTTTATCGATAAATGCCACAACAGAAAACATTTAAAATCTCTATCTAGAAATTATCCTCAGACCGGTTTCTATCTATTGGCTTTCTTCAGTGAGGCACTAGAATATTTCTGACACTATTCTAGAACCTCACTGAGGAAAGCCAATAGCTAAAAACCAATCTGTGGCTGGGGATAATTTCTAGATAGAGATTTTAAATGCTTTCTCTTGTGGCATTTATTGAGAAAGCTTGTTAGAGCTATTGGCACTCTATTTTATTTTATAATTATAAGCTTATTAAATTAAATCACATGATGTATGACTATTTTATTTAATCTACTTAATGTCTCCGTGTAATCTAATCCATTGCTGTTAATTTTGACAAATATTCAGAATATAACAATATCCTGGGTCTTTATCTTGATGGTCCAAACTTTAATCATTGTGGAAATACTTAAAGAATTAAATATCTTTTCATAGTCTACAAATCCAAAGCATAATGATAAATCATTTTATGAGTTTTAACTATTATTTCTCTCAATATATTGATATGATCTTCTATGCTAAAAAATACTTTTAAATCTATTTGGTTTTTGATTGGCTGGAATTAAATATTCATTGTAGACAAGTTGTAATTCTTGGCAAAGATTTAATATAGAACTGATATAAGGCTGATAGATGCGTAGATTTTAATATCTTCTTTGTCACTTTTCTTAAATATCAGAATTACTACTGCATTTTTCAATATTCTGATACATTTTTCTCATTTAACCATTTGATATACAGTTTTACCAACAATTTTTCTATTTCTTTAATTACTTCCTCTTATAAAGATATTAATAATAATTCCATCATTTTTTTAGAATTTTACCCTTCATCATAGATTTAATTGTATATCTCTACTCTTCATTTAATATTCTAATCAATACAGGGTTTTCACCTAGGCAAAACCCTCTATACAGTAGCACCACTCATCAATGGATGCAGGAAGATTTGTGCATAAAATTCCTATCTAGTGCTTACTCATCCAGTAATCTCAGACTAGTTTCTAGCTTTGGTTCTGTGAGAAACAGCTTATGTAAGCATAAAGAATGGTGATCATGTGATGTTTTATGGGCCAATACAAGGTTATTTTGTTTTTTAATTTCTGTATAATTCTTTGTAAAATACATTTCATGATGTCTGTCTAGTAATAGTTCCATTTTCCTTTTACTTCTGAAATAATTTTTCCAATATCAAGATGTAATTTTATACTTTTGAAACTTATTTTCTTCTACAGTTCTCCTTGCCAATTCCTTTTTGAATTATTTTACAGAACTCCAGATATTTAGTTGTTTTTAATGGATATCAAAGTATTTTCATGTTCTTTTTATATTCTTTTACCTCAAAAATTTACTAGTGAACTTCTGTTTTTTTTATACCAACTATTTCTGCTGCAGTCCTTAGTAAGTATTTTTATCTTCATACTGATTTCATTTAAGTTTGAACCATATTCAAAGTATTTTACTTTTTTTAAGTTATCAGAAAGTTTTAATTTAAATTCATTGGAGTGTTTCTGAAGGTTAGAAAAATCAATTGTTAATAGTACTTTTCCTTAATAGTTTTCATTTCTTTATTACTTGCATTGATATCTGTTTTATATCTCACTAATCAATGATCACTTTCTGTGTTAAATCTATTAAAAACATTACAATTTTGAAATATATATATTTTATAAATCAAAATATAATCCATTTCTGTTATAACTTCTTCTGAATATTTCTACATTCATTTCCATTTAGCATTTTTTAAAAGGCATTTATTCTTGTGAATTCCACAAACCTGTGTCCTCTCTTATTTTTGTTACCATAAAAAATTTACCCACAGGAATTTTTATTTTTTAATCATTTTTCACTTTTAGTATTAAATTCTTCCATGACAATTTAAAATGGATTTTTGGTATAACAAAAGCATTTTGTATATATATAAATCTATTTTTTCATCACAAATATTTTAAGATATAAACTTGAATTATCTGCAATTTATATCTTCCTTTAAGTTGAATAACTAATCTTGTCACTTTGTCTGATATACTATTAATCATCACAATGTTATTCTTTCACTTTATTAATTCCATTCCATTTATGCTTTTAATACTTGTACCTTTATAGCAAAGCATATCTCTATTTTTCAAATCAATTGTCTCTTCAACTTTTCCTCTCCCTTTACAATGTCAAACAACATCTCATTTAAACTTACTCATTTTTTCCCCCTAATTTATGTAATATCTCTTCACTTGAAAGTGACCTGCAATTTTAATTTGCTAAGTAAATGTTGATCATTGGATGGCAGTCAAGAGTTTGCAATCAGAGAATTTATAGTGTTCTCTATACTTATCATCAATTGATACCTTGGTTGATAACTTTCCATCCTCCTAAGAATGGTAATTATAATTTAATTTTATAAATAAGCAATTTTATTATATAAATATATACAAATTATGGAAAGTTGGGCATTGCAGGACATTGTTGAGACTTTACTGGAAATTACTTTCTAAATAATTTCACCATTATTTCTTCTATAAAGGGTTAAAGATATTAACTAGATTTTTTTGTGTTTTATAATTAAATATTAACAACTTAATATTCATATATTTTAAAGATGAATTTCAACTTCGATATAATTGAGCAAAGTAATGATTACAATCAAACTCTGTAAAACAAAATCATGCCCTCTAGTAATAGTACTTGTCTTAATCACTTTAAATGTATAAAAACTGGAAATATTACAACTTTCTAAATATGTCACAATTAAATTACATTCTCTTATAAAGAATAATGGATATTAATTAGAAATTTTCATGAGTTTTAGCTTTAAATTATATTTTGACATGTTTTTTTTATGTATATTTATGGGTAAATATTAGCTATGATGCAATTTAAATAAAATACCAATTAAAAACAGATATTGTAAACCGAAATCACGCTCAGATTGTTCTAGCTGTCATCACTATTTTCAAGAAAAAATAAATAGAAAACAAAAAAGAAAGAGTTATTATAAATGGCCATATAACCAAATGCAGGCCTTGAAGTTTGGACTCTGTGAATACGTTTAATATAATAATATCTTTTAAGTATGAAGACCATAAAAACATCATGTGATCACAATTTCATGTGTGTACATAGGCTGTTAATATCAGTAACTAACATTCTATAAAATTTTGATAGTTTTATACCCATCCTGCCTATATGATAAAGGCGAACTGTGGTTTTTGAAAAACTAAAGACACTAAAATGTATAGATGCTGAACTGAGTTCAGATCTATATGACTATACAAGCAAATGAACTTGAATTGAAAACAATGTGAATTCATCTTGGACTCCTAGCTTTATAATTAATCAAATAGGTAAAAGGTGATTACTAGAGGTTACATTAGAATCTAAGATCTAGATGCAGTACTGTCAAATCCATGGCTCTTCAATGATGAAAGGTACAAGCTAGAAAATGGCCTGGTGGTATTGGATGAATAGGCACTAGGTAGGGCTTTTATGTATAAACCTCCTTGCATCCATTGATTACTGAAATCTTGCACTTGGTGGCGCTACAGTATGAAGAGTTAGCTTCTGATCATTTAAATATATTATAGTTTATACTCCCCAGTTTATTATTATTTAAAACCCCAGTTAATAAATCTAAGAAATTATCAATATTAATTGTTTTATTTTTGTTTATCATTATAGTGAATAATTCCTAAATAAATGATTTTATAGTGTAGTAGTAAACAGTATACCAATGTAGACCAATTTCTATTGATGGCAACATTCACAATATAGTTTTACGAATAATTTGTGTGGCAACTTTTTTCAAGATATAAATTATTGCCAGTCATTATGGATAACCCTTATTCTTTCTAGGCATTCTACTTGATCGATTTAAAATGCACTTAAATCAATGCTTGAACCAATTCGTAGTAAACACATTTTCATGATATAAAATCTATTTACCCCCCACCCCAAATTATCCTATTGTGAAATTTTATATAGTTAATATTATACTTGGTGGTTTATTTATATATTATAGCTCATGGATGTAAATATTTAATATTATTACCAATAAACTCATGTTTTAAATAAAACATATAAAATATGTTTTCATTTTTTTTAGCTTTTATTAATTAAGATAACCTGTTCCCCATATGCAGAAATAGTCTCAATATTTTGTGTTTTAAATCTTTTGCAACCTATTCTAGAACTAAAATGTATATTGCAACACTTAATAACCCAGTTCTCAATGCCATAGTACTCTCTATACCATTATTCATTATACTATCATATGGTTCAAATATACCTATATCCTATGAACATCTGCCTGTTGCTAAGACTCTAGCTAATCTAAAATTTATACATTCTCTGATTATGATTAAAGTACATATTGTAATATCTATTAAAATCTACCTCGTAAAGTGAATCAAGCTAAGTCTAGGAACCACATGCACTTTGTATGAATCAGGAGAGAAGCTATATGTTTTTCAAATTTATCCATGCTTTACATCTCTAAAGCTGTCCCACAAGCAAACAATAAACCCCAACAATTTGCTTTAAAAATATGTAAACACTTCTATTCCTACAATACATCTTTAATAATATGTACACTCAGAACTATGCTTCTTGAAGACACCCAAAAGGAATAATAAATGATTAATGTGTGTTTATATTTTCTAAAATTTTTACATAGTAATGTTGTGAGAAAAATTTGGCAGGCTACAATTTTTTTCCAATCATACAATAACATAGCATGGATTTTTTTTTCATTATTAAAACAATTAGTGTACCAAACATAATAGAAAATTTAGATTTAAAATGAACAAAAGCTCTTGAATAAATCTTTAATAAAAACACTAATATTTATTATTGATACTGCTCAGTATGTTAGGTGAATTCTAAAAACATGATATATGATCTTCTAACAAGCAGAATTTATACTAAATTATGAGTGTCCACCATGAAACTTTCAGATATTTTTTTTTTAAAAAAAATGTAATTCTTTTTAATCAAATTTGAAAACTAGGTATCCATTCACTGATTAATGGCAAGTAACTGCAGACTGGCTCGGGGAAAGAATCCTCCACTATATTGAGTCATCTAAACCTTTCTAGATTTGCATGAGCTTAAAATATATATGAAGGTAATTATTACTATAAACCTTTGCAAAGATGGTATAAGACTAATAGTAGACTTTTGATCATGATTAACAATATTTTATCATTGTATTTCATTATAACTTTTTTTTACAAAATGACTGAATTATTTTTTTGAAAATAATCTTATGGCAGAGAACAATGGCAAACTTTTATTGATGATGATCCACTGTTTATTGCTTAATTCCTAATGTCTTTTTTTATTATCCAGGTAGTAGTGAGTGGCATCTAACTAGAGTCATTAGTGATGTAAAAAGCAGTTATATGCATAGTAAAATGTAAATACCATTTGGACCGCCCTGGATTACTCATCTTTTATTGATGATGATCCACTATTATTGCTTAATTCATAATGTCTTTTTTTATTATCCAGGTAGTAGTGAGTGACATCTAACTTAGTCAGTAGTGATGTAAAAAGCAATTATATGCGTAGTAAAATGTAAATACCATTCGGACCGCCCTGGACTACTCATCGTTTCCCCTTTCCACTTCCTATTCCCTTTTCACATGTATCCTTCCCCTCTTACCATAATGCTCCTGAAATTTCAATTTATTATATAATCACTCCCTTGTAAACCTTTTTTTAACCGTATCTGTATCTGTTTTTTTTTTTTATGAATAAAAGTTCATCGCTGAGAAAGAAAAAAACTATTCGCAAGAGTAATTAAGACCTTAATGTTAACACATCTGTATATTTTTATGCATAAATACTCCCTCCTCATGTGAGAGTATTTGCTCTCAGTAAGTTTTTATTTTCTCTTACATGGCTCTCAATTTTTTTTTTCTTTTCTATAAGTGAAAATAATTCTGTAATTCTGCAAGTTATGAGTAACATAATTTTCTATTTTTAAAAACAGCTACATAAATCATGTTAATTTAACTAACCTTTTTTTTAAAAAAAAAAAAAGTTGCTAGAATTATTAAATAATTGATGATAACTTGTAAAAATCAGAGAGTTAAAAGAAAGCGTAGTTAAATTTTAAAGTATGAATATAAAAAAAGGTCTTATTTAAAAATTGAAAAGTTGTAAATAATTATTTAGAAACAGAATTATCATTAATCATCTGACCAAAAATAAATAACTAATAAAGCCATTAGAAATAGTAGTATAAATAGAAAAGAATTCTGTTTAATATTTCAAGAATGTGCTTTTGCTCTTATGAGATAAACTTTACATAAATGATCGAATTGTTTATTGCTTAGGAGTTCTTGAGTACTGGAATCGACAGAGACGGAGCACATGATTTATGTAACTTGTACTGCTGAATCTGTCTCTCTGCCAATGCATTAGATCATCCAAGATTAGAATAAAGAATTAGATATAAAAACGAATGTGCACAGAGTTATGTTACTTCTTTTTAATTGTCAATTATAATGTGGCCTCAGCAATATAACCATTGGTGTTTTTTTTTCAGAACATTGAAATTATGTATCAACAATTATGGTTAATTATCCATTATGTTTAGTCACTGTACTAATAATTGACAATCAGATTGCAGACTTTTTAAAAATAGTTAAGCACTATGCTCTAGGATATGCAGTTGGGCATAGTTGATAGAGCATCTTACTTAAAATCTGGAGGTCACATGGTAGATTCTGCCGCTCGTAATTCTGATACTCAAACTTCTTATGAACTTTAAAGCATGGGAAGCCATTAGCATTTTTTTCAGAAATGGCTTAAGGGTCTAGCAGCCACATTGCAATTTTTTTAAATCTAAATAAACAAATTTAAGATGACAGTTTAATACTACAGGGGTTAAAGTAAAGATATTTAATTAGTCAGTGAAAAACTTCCATCACATATAAGCCAAGATCAATAACCTCCACTCTATGAAGATATTGTCATGTAATATTGTCCTTGATATACACATTTTCCAAATTCCATTATAATGTTTTTAAATTTCAAAATTTTTAATAAGCATATTTATTAAATCTATCATAATTATTTTAATAAAATGTAACATTTTCTTTTCAATAAACCCATTAGAGACAAAAAAAACTTTATTTATTAAAATTGTGATAATTTTCAAAGTAAACAACTTTTAAATCTTTTTTTTACATATCAGTAGTATTTAACAATTTATTGGCAATGTCAAAGGTTATAGGTTATTTCTATTTACATAGTTATTATCTTCTCATTTTTATTCTTTATTATAATAACAATCCACAAAAACATCTAACTCAACATATACAACTCTATGGAAAATTAACAATTTATTGGCAATGTCAAAGGTTATAGGTTATTTCTATTTACATAGTTATTATCTTCTCATTTTTATTTTTTATTATAATAACAATCCACAAAAACATATAACTCAACATATACAACTCTATGGAGAATTAACAATTTATTGGCAATGTCAAAGGTTATAGGTTATTTCTATTTACATAGTTATTCTCTTCTCATTTCTATTTTTTATTATAATAACAATCCACAAAAACATATAACTCAACATATACAACTCTATGGAGAAGTTTAAAATATTATTTTCAGAATATCAAGAAAGGTGCTATTCTTTCACTTCTCACCCTTATAAAAGTAACTTTCTGGGTTTAAATACATTTAAGAACTTGGATTTAAAGTAAAAGAAGACCTCTTTTACTTCAACAAAAAACTCAAACAAAAGAGCTACTATAGGTTTAATGAGAAAAATGGTTTGGTCTTAGTGATTGTCAATTAATACTAATTGATAATTTCTTGATGACATCAAACATTAAAGGTTATTTATATTTACATGGTTATTATCTCTTCATTTCTATTTTTTATTGAAACACCTAGAAATTTTCTATGACAGATAGAATTTTTGATGATCAGAAATAAATAGATCATGGTGTTAAAAGTCTTTTAAAAATCTCTAATCACAGATGTAGAAAAATTATCCATAAAAATGGGGACACTCAAAATTTTGGACAAAATTTCATTCTTCTTTCTCAAGAATAATCTATTCTTGAGAACAGCTGCAATAATTTGCAAAACATTAGTGAGAGTGAGAGTTCTCTATAATATTTTCATTCATTGATTTGTTGTTGTTGCTGTTATCAAAGGATTGACCAATAACAATCAAAATCTGTTAAACACTAACTAATAAACTGTCTCCCTCTGTTTTTGTCCAACTAACTTAGTAAAATAATTGCTAATGGATGGCAGATAGAATTAAATATCTCTATAGTACAAAAATGAATTGAATTTTCCAAATCTATTTATTATGTCTGGTTATTTTTAGAAATTAAGAAATTAATGGAAAGAGCAGACCATTTAAATAAATGTAGAAAAGATGGTACATTCCAGTATTATGGTATTTTATTTAGTCCCTTCCATCATCCACTAAAAATAATAGTACTAAGTTTAGATTATTGATCACATATACTCTTTGCTATTATTTAAGAAATAATCAAAAGCAGGTCTCAAGACATATTAATCCCGAGGATCATAGCCTTTTCTAAGACTATAAATAACCTATTCTATTTGTTCTGATCATGAAAAATTCTTTTTATCATTGAGAACTTCTAAAGGGTGTTTTTTCGGTGTCTTTTTAATTTCTTTTTTTTTTTTTTTAATGTGGCAAAGCCTCGGCCAGAAATTTCATTTTTTAATCATGAAAACTTTGCACATTACAATATATACATACACACACATCATGGTCAATTATGTATGTGTGTATGTATTTAAATGTGTGTGTTAGTAATTTTCAATGAGGTATATAAAATTTTGTTAGACTTTCCTTATAAACTTTTTGCATAAGAAAATATTCAAATATAGTATTATTTAATTCAATAATATATGTATGGAGAATAATAAACAGAATTATTGCCTTTCATAAATTCTTGTTTTTTACATTGAAACAATTCTATGTCAAGAGTTATTAGCCGAAAAGTCATCGCAGCGGCCTTGCAAGCAAGTAGTTGGTTGCAGATGGTTGTGGGTTCGCCTCCTGGACGATGCTATGACATAGGGGAAAAAAACCAATGTTTTCTATATTGTTATTTTTCACTTTTTATATTTTCATCCATATATGCATTAAAAGAAACACAGATATTAAACAAATTAATGTCAATAAAGATATATACCCCATTTAATGGAAGAAATTCGTTTGTTAAAAAAAAACTACAAACCAAAAAAAGTGTGCGAAAATATTTCCGGATACAATTCGTCACTAGGATAGTCTCAGTGTTAAAAGTTTCCGTATTGATTTTCAACATCTTTTATATTTAATTGAATGAAACCAGTGTGCCCAACATGCCACTAGAGCTTTTTAAATATCACATAATCTCCTGAGAAACAACCTACAATACCTTTTTTTAATATGTAAATATTCAAGCCTGTATTCTGCTCATATCTCTTATGTATATTTAAATGGTCATACTAAGGTTCTATATGTGAGAGATCAGAGTAACTTAAAATCAACATGGGTATGACAATAATATTGGCAATAATGAGGGTGAGTGTTCCATCCTCAGATTTTCAATGATATGGATGTCTGAAGAGTTGGAGTACAGAGATTTTTGTCCGTTATAATTACAATAACCTTTTTTGAAATATGATTTTTTTTCTTCTACAGTGCAGGCTTTTTTCATACCTGAACTTATATATGTAATATATAGGGGGTTTGAACTCAGACTTTCACATGACTCTCAATCATCCATGTTATCTCATACCACTGATGCACTTGATTACACATATGCTGAAAAGATAAATAACCACCAATATACATATTTCATGCTAAACCGGCATTCGTCAGTTGGTCCAGATTATCATCTCCACACATATATACAATCAAAGAATACTTTTTTTTTATAATTGAAGAAAATGTAAATAATTATTACAAGGCCTTTAAAGCTATATAAATGATATTATTATTTTTAGTTAAATGATATAGTAAAAGAAAAATGCTGTGTCAGATATTTGTAATATAATGGCAGTTATATTTAATTGATTCTCATAGAGAAAATATAACAAGGTGTTAAAGATATCAACTTGAGAATGTAAACCTATTTAAATAGTTTGATAGTTTTATAAGTAAAAAAATGAACTTAGTTATTGAGATACAACCCAATTTACGATATACTGCCGCTCTTAACAAGTTAAAATGGAATATTTCATAGCAGAAAATAATTACTGCACCTAAGCTGAATAAAGCTAATGTATGGAAATAAAACATGGACACCAGCATAAAGGATTAGGATTTATTTAAGGATGCTTCACAAAATTTCAAAAATACAATGGCAAGATTATGAAATCAATCAATATGTTTTTCAGCTTGCTAGATTTTATACTATAGAATCCACAAATGTAAATTACATCTTCATTGTACTGAACATTTAAAACACATGATCAATGCAAAATTTTCTAAAATAATATTTTATGATAAAATGATCATAGGTTTCATGGGAGAGATAGACCTTGACTATGTTATAAAGATTATCTCAAAGGTATTCTAAAGAAGTGCAATGTCACTTATTGCCATTGAGATTATCTGAGAATATATGACAGAGAATACAGTACATTGGGTTGAAGTATTTCAGAATGAAAAGTTTTCTACTGAAAAAAATAAAAACAACATCTTAAAATATCAAGTACACAGAAAAATGAATCACCATTCACTATATTAGAATATGTTTGTAATTCACAGCTTAGTTTGCATAGTTATTGCACAAGTCATCTCTAAATCAGTTTTTTTCCTCTCACTTTCTTCTTGGAATTAAAATTGACCATACCCGTTTATGAATGATTATTATTAGTTTTCTCTTTATTTTTTTAATTAGAAGGGATTTGAACCCAGACTTTCAAACTTTCTTCAGTCATTCCTTCAATCTTATACAACCGATACACATGACCACATACATTTGAAAAAATAAATGATTTCCAATATATATATATATTGTGCTCTTTTCTATATGTCAGAATCAGCTCATCACAGTAAATTATTAAAAATTTTAAATTTTAAAATATGTTCTCTTGATGTGTTAGTTATATTTTGTTAATAATATCTTAAAGTACAATTTAAAGCTAAATAAAATTATGTAATGCATAAAATTATAATGAATCACTTAAGAACAGTTGAGTAAAGCTAAAAATATCATTACATATGGTTGTAAAAGCTGGCCATAATAAATAACACAGCTATAAATATTTAAAAGTGTGTTTAAAAAGTTCAATTTTAATAGTCTTAAACATATAGTTAAATAAATGTTATATTTATTTTTATAAATTATATTTAATAATTATAATTAATATCATATATTTTAAAAGTAAGTTTTATGGTAGTGAAAGTTATATTTAATTCTATATTTTCTAAATTATTCTTCCAAATTTTATAATTGTATTATTTTATTTAATACAACAAGTGTTGCAATTTATTATTATTCCCAGACAGAAAATCGGATAGTCTGTCTTGGCTATTAGTCATGTGATTTGTATAATATATGGTTATACATGCATGCTTGCTAGTATTTATTAGTAAAGTTCAAAATATTTTAAAATTGCATTATAGAATTGGATATTATTATTACTTATCATAAAAGCAAATATTAAGTTAGTCATTATAAAATGTTTAAAAAATGTAATAAAACGAATCCAGTTAATAAAAGTTAAATATTTTGTTTTAAAATACAATAGATAAATTAAATATTAAAGGTTGGATAAAAAATTATTAAATATTGTTTTGAAAAGTCATTTTAAATATTTGTTTAATTTTGGTAAAGTAATAATTGATTTGGAATTAATATTTTAAATAATATTTTTAAAATTATAATACGTATTTTTTATTTTGAAATTTAATTGTGTAAGAATGTAACATTATGTAAATTAGGTATCAAATGAAAAGTAAGAATCAACCAATAGGATGAGGTATTTTCTAGGATATAAATACCATTGCAGGGGGTATCAAGGGTGATCAAATGTATTAGTGATCAGTATCAGAAGCTATCGAGAAGATAGTAATTTTAAATTTTATTATTTTAGTCAATTTTTTTAGTGTTCTCATACAATTTATTTACAAAACTAATAGGACATTTATTATAAAGTATTTGCAAAGAGAGTATAATATAAAAAGTTCTTTGCCAGGAGTATTCATCGGAAACTTATTCTACTTCGCAATAAAAATATGGAAATGCCGATAAGTAAAATGTATTTAGTGAAAATTTTAAAGATAAATATAATAATTGTGAATGTAATGTTAATAATATTAACACAGAGGACTGTTCCAGTATATAAATTATTTCAGACATTGTACAGGGAGCTTAATAGAAAAGCTATTTGTCAATTAAAAGTAAAATACACATTATTTTATATAGCAACAAGATAGCCTTGTCCAAGATTAATAAGTAACATGACAAGTATATTTTATAATAATTTTATGGAAACAATGCTACAGAAATTAATGTTATATTTTTTTTGAAGAAAACATTTAAAATATTTGCAAGAAATTATTTTTAAGTAAAGACTAATGGAAATATTTATGAAAGCGTATGTTATATAAAAACCTGAGATATAGGGTTATATGCTTATAAAATTGTTTAAAAAACTGAATTTTAAGATAATAAGGAAACCGCTGAAAATAAATAATAAATAGCAATAAATTTTATTAAAGAAGAAGCCTACAAAGAAAAGGAATACATGAGTAAATAGAAGTATGGAATTATGGAAAATATTTTGATATTGTGCAAAAAGTTTATCCAGATAGTTCGAGCTAAGCTAAAAGGACATGATGCATCATCACCAGGCTGACATGGAATATTCTAGAATAAAAGTTTCAAAGGATTATTTTAATATTAGGATTCAATTATGATTTTAATAATCATTGTTCTGGAAAATAGAAACATAAACTATTATTCTATAAACTCTTCCAGGACAGATTGATTATTATTTTATTTAATTTTTCAAGATTTTAAAAGATGTCATATTATTTTTTTTATTCATTTTTTTAAATCTGAGATTTTCATACCGAAAGTTCGTACAACACTTACTGCTGGAAACATTTTGTCTTGCTCATCATCATAGCAATGGGGGAGGTTGTAGAATTGCTCTTGAAGAGAATTTTGTTTAAAAAAAAAAAACTCTTAAGAAAATAAAAAGCATTTTGAACTCTATAAAGAAAATGTTGTTTCAGCTGAAGATTAAGTAAATATAGTTTAACTCATTTATTTTTTTAATGTAATTATTTTGGTTTATAAGAGTAGGAACATGAATATTAATTTATTGATAATATTAGAATCTTATAGTAGAATAATTTAATAATTTAAATAAGAATATTTGAAATAAAAGTATGGATGTATTTTTCATGTATGCAATGTTGTATCAAATTGATGGAAAACCGAAGACTGCAAATAATGACAAGCCAATATCACTTGGTAATAGTTAATGAATATTGATATATTTCTATGATGTATATTTTGTTTTTCTTTTTTGCAGATTGCCTATGAATTATAATGTAGGGAAGTTTAAATGTTAAATTATATGCAAACGCATTTTGTACACCACTTTTAAAGTTATGAGATTAGGATTTATTTTGGGAATATGCATACTTTAATTTTATACTAGTAATATAACACAACATGATAAAATATTTATGTGATTTTTTTAAAAACTTTCATATTCTTGGATGTTCAAAGGATTCATATGACAAGTTTGTATGTGTTTACAATATAGAATAAGAAAGTAAAGCAAACTTTTCTTGTGGATTAGTAAGATTGCTCTAATTATAATTGAATTTTGTTTATTATTTTGAATATGCAAGTTAGTTTTTGTCGATGTAAGATTTGATAAATCTTTCAGGAAATGATGATAAGGTAATGACTTGGCTGTAGTATTATGAACATGAACTCAAGAGATGATATTAAGGTAGAATGTAATAAGGGAATATGAATAGTATTTTATAATCTTAGTGGATATACAGTACAGTTAACTATGCCCTGTGACATATATTTATTTTGGACAATGTCTATTTTTTTAAGTATTGATGTTTTAATAAAACTGAAGGAATAGCTTTAACATCATTGATAATATTGGAGGACATTAGACAGAATAGGTCATGCCTCCGTTTCTTATAGATACACTGTGCCATGGTATTTTTCTCTGATATGTGCTATGAGTTATATTTTAGTTTTGCTCCCCTTGCCTAACTATCTATTCACTATCTAGATTTCCAATGTAACTACATCGTACAGTATGGTATATTTTAAAAGAAATAATAGATAATTTAGAGTTTAAAATATGCTATTGTTGAATGAGATAAGTTCATTTACTTTTAAGAAGAAGTATAGTTTGTGCAAATTGGGATTGTAAATCCAACGGATCAAAAAGAAAAAGAATCACAAAATATGTTTTTTTAGATTTTTATTTGGAAAATAAAATAAATTTCAGGAATATAATATGTAAAGCAAAGTTGCTTTTGAAATATTAAATAACTTTTAAATATTTCATTTTTTAAATGAGCATTGCATATATTTAAGATATGATGTTTATAAAGTAAAACAATATAAACAATAAGCATAGGTACAATTTTATATTTATTAAACAATAGGGAATATATCAGTGATTATAACTATAGTATTAGAGTAATACTAAGTGGGATGTATTATATTTAATAATCACAGTGCAGTGAACAACAATACCTACACAATCTAATAATAAATTAACAGTAGATATTTTATATAGTATTTTCTTTTAACATTGCAAAATGAAATTGTTTATTTTTTAATAAGATCCATACTCTCGATTAGTATTAGTATTTTGTTTTTCCATACTATGTTTCAATGGATGTATTAAAAGGAAGCATAGTGAAATAATATTTCAAGATACGATATATTAAAATTAGTATAATAAAATATAATTTTATCATAAAGGTTGATCACAAAAGATAAATAAAATTGTATTGTTTTATTATTATTATTTTAAGTCAGAATGAAGACTTAAATAAATTCAAGATTGTTTTAATAACTAAATAATAAAAATGGAGAACGGTGCAAATTGAGGATATCCAGTGTAAATATTGTAAATAAATTGTTATTTTATTTTATTGTTATAAATAAACTTTGTTAAAATTTGTTTTTCAAAAATTTGTGTGTTAAGACTTTCTTTTCCATTCAAGTGCATGATACTCACAGCATAATTGAATCAAACATATAATTTTTGCACAGAAATAAATAAAGAATTATTTTAAGAATTTGAATATTTTCTTGGGAATTTATTTATTAAGAAATCACATTTACATTATCTTATGGTCATAAATTGATTATTAAAAAGTACATCAAATTATAATGCTATGCATTGCCACACATATATTTTTCAGATTACCAAAAGCTACCACATATTTATTACATTATTATCTGAAGATAAAAGATTATAGTATAGTATTTTATTATGGTAATAAAATTATAGTGAAGAAAAGATACATAAAAGTTAGTCCATCCAATGAAGAGTAGTAGTAGTAGTAGTAGTAGTAGTAGTAGTAGTATTATTATTATTATTATTATTATTATTATTATTATTATTATTATTATTATTATTATTATTATTATTATTATTATTATTATTATTATTATTATTATTATTATTATTATTATTATTATTATTATTATTATTTATTAGTAGTAGTAGTAGTTAAGTGTAGTAGAGTATGACATAAAAATCCTTTCTCATGTTTTACTACAGTAATTTTAATTAACCTATAATAGTTTTATGAACATGAGATTTTATTGAACTAAATTATTATAAATAAAAGATTAAGATTTAATTATTAGTTTGATCTTAATGAGTAGGATTTATTAAAGTCATAAGAATACTATAAGTTTATTATTTAAGATAGTAATAGGGGGGATAGTATTCTTATGCCATTGAGTTAGTATACTGTGGGATATTGGCTCAATGTAATCTTTCTTGTCACCTGTATTTTCACTTCCAAGTCTCATGATATAATTAAATACTTTATTAATTTATTTTATAAAATGAGCCTTATTCTTATTTTTGAATTTAAGCTAATGGAACATTTAATATTAATACAGAATATTTTATTTATTAATTATTTGCATTTAACCAAACGTAATCATTAACTGAGCTAACCCATTTTGTTTAATATTATATTGCCCGGAAGTGAGTATACAAACGGTAGGTTAGAATATATATATATATTTCATGCTGAACCAGCACTCATCAGTTAGTCCAGATCATCATCTCCCATATATATATAATTAGTGCTCGGTTTATATTAAGATAGCAAATCTTCAAACTTTAATGGCAAGGCTTCAATTCTCTCCACTATCCAACTCTTCAACCATCCATATCATTAAAAATTTAAACCAAGCACTGATGGTTCAGCATGAAATATATAAGTATTGGAGATCATTTATCTTTTTCAAATGTATGTGGTTATGTGCATTGGTTGTATAAGATGAAGGGAGCTTGAAATTCGCAGTTCAAATCTCCTACAATTATATATATCTATATATACTATACTTGTATTTAAATATTATTTTTTATTAATAATAATATTATCATCATTATCAAATAGTAATCAAATCTTTAAAACAATTTAAATTATGTCTAAAAAATAGCTTTTTGGAGAATAAATATAAAAATCAAAATTGCGCCTAAAAATATTAAATTTATAATAATAAGTCACGAAATCCCAAATGATGACTCTTTAAAATAGTACCGTCTCATAATTGGAAAGATTGATCAAACTGATAAAACATGTACGAACAGCCAATAATATTTTTATAAAAGAAAACCTTGAAGTTATCAAAATAAAAGTAAAGCATAGGTCAATCAAGAAAATGATTAAAAACCAACATTAAAGTAGACAGAAATAAAATCTATATCTATAAACAAAAAAAATAATTTTATAAAAAAAAAAAACATTAAAAAAAGTTATGTTTGCAAATTGTAATTAAAAAAACATCTAACTGCAAAGAATTGCATACCTGTAACACTAAATATACAATATATATATATTTGAGAATGGGTTTGACAATTTTCAAGTCTATATTAAAATATTGTCAAAAGTATTTATGAAACTAAATGATTATTTAAAAATAGGTCCTCCCTTGTATATGTATTAAATAGATTATGTCCTGTATGTGAGGGGTTAGATTGACCTTAGGTCAACATGGGTGTGACAAAAATCTCAGCCTCAGGATGGCCTTTGAGCATTACATCTTCAGATTTTCAATTGGATGGACGGTTGAAGAATTGGAGTGTGGAGTAGATTAAAGCCTGTCCATTAAAGTATGAGAATTGGCTATCTTAATATATATATATCTGAGCACTTATAGCATATATTTGTAGAAATAGTAATCTGGATCAACTGATGATTTCTGGTTTAGCATGAAATATGTATATTGGTGATTATTTATCTTTTCAACATATATATGTTCAAGGAATATCAGTGTTATGAGATAGTGTGGAGAGTCATGGGTC
Organism: Epiperipatus broadwayi; assembly: GCA_028023455.1. Lineage (NCBI taxonomy): Eukaryota > Metazoa > Onychophora > Udeonychophora > Euonychophora > Peripatidae > Epiperipatus > Epiperipatus broadwayi. The sequence continues at coordinate 55,020 of JAQFVV010000830.1, forward strand.
GTGTAAAAGTCTGTCCTCATATATCCTATGTATTAAAAAATAGGTTATAAATCCTATGGTATATGCATCCATTATATTTTCCTGTACATCAATAAGTCAACTAGAAAGAAAAGATGAATACCGCAATAAATATTGCATTGATGTGTGTATAATTGATTGGTGAAAATATTTCCAGATCAAAAAAGTGTCATCTCTCAAGAAGAGATTCTTCCACTCTTTGAACTATTTTTCACATCCATTGTTGTCTCTTAGGATTAAACAAATTCATGAATTGATTTTGAAAAACAAAAAAGGATTTAGAAATTACCATATTGTATCATCATTATTGTACAAGTTTCCATATTTATAAGTTACTGTAGTCTCCTCTATGTGTGATTTTATATCCACAGTTTCAGTTGTTTAGAAGATTAAAAACAAAATTAATAAAAATATAAAACCATTTTAAATATTTATGCATGTATGTACATTCACTTAGTATATAAACAGGAAAATTCTCCATACAGTAATGTCACTCAGCGCAAGCCAGAGTTATCAATGGTTGTCAGAAGGCTTGTGCATAAAATCCCCATCTAGTGCCTACTTATCCAATATCCCCAGAGTAGTTTCTGGCTTGTGGCCTTCATCAGTGAAAAGCTTTGGATCTGAGAACACTGCACCTAGTGTACACTTTCAACTTGTATATACAGTATATACACATTTTTATTCTATTATTCATAAATAGCTTTTTTAACATTGGTTTAATTAGAAATAAAAAAATCTCTTTTATTTTTAACCCAGGTTATTAAAAGAATTTAAACCCAGAAAGCCATTTTTATAAGCACCAGAATTCAGATCACAACTTCTTTAAATATCCTATGAATAAATATTTCCTCTCTCTGTCAGAGAATTGTAAGAAATAGTACCAAAGACAGCTTTGGAACAATGTCAATCACTAGGCACTTTTTTACTGTAACACACTGTGAATATATCTATTATGACTGTTAAATTTGAAGTTTTCAAGCATTTATGATGCAAACAAATCTAAGTTATTTCTGAATAATAGAGTAAAATAATGGTTTAGCCTCAGTAATGTAGTGATTGGTAGTTTCCCTAGCAACATCACTGCTGAATCATATTTGAAGCAAATTTACATGGAAATGACATCACATTTCAACTTCCATGAAAATTTAAAATCTAACATAGTGCACAAACATTTCTATAAACATAAATGTGTGTTAAAACTCCATAAAAATGATTTATTCTTGTCTGAAATTTTAGTAATAAATTCAGGCTTAAACCAAATGTCATTGATGCATGAGAAGCACTTATTGAATTACTGCAGCTTAATTAATAAGTGCCAAAATTCAAGCATTAATGATTATTATAAATTATTTATTAAGATAAACATTAAGTATTTAGTATAATAAATAAATTTGATGGATTATCAATAATCATCGAACCATATTTTGTGCTATATATAGTTTGTCTGCTTTATGGTGGCAATATTTTTTGCACAATCATTTATTACAATAGAATATGACAAAAAAAAAAGAACCACCAAACATCACATGATCATCATTTCTATATAAGCTAATGAGCATAGATTGAAAATATTGTGTTTTCAATTTTATTCTCATAGTTTTGTAGTTATGTAGAGATAAAAGGTGTGTATAGGAGAGTTGCATTAGAACCTAAGATCTAGGTGCAGTGCTCTCAGATCCAAGGCTCTTCGCCAATGAAGGCCATAGGTAAGAAACTAGTTTGGGGGTGTTGAATGAGTAGGTAGATAGGGATATTATGCATAAGCCTTCTGGCATCTATTAATGACTTTGACTTGCACTGAGTGTCACTACTGTATGAAGAGTTTTGCCTGTTTTAATAACAGAAAAATGCTAAAACTTTAATTAAATTCTTAAAAAGGAAACTTTGTTTTTTTTTTAAAAAAAGCAGCATTGTAGAGACTTTTGTGTATTGTCATAAAAAATTGAAGCATTAAATATATTCATCACAATACCAATTTTAGTTTTGTATTATTTCCTTAATGATAATGCACTCTCAGCAGAAGAAATATTTCCAGTATTTATACCAAAGTAATTTTTAAATTAAAATATAATTTGCTGCTCACAATGCAATGTTAAGTGAAATGCTTATCCTTATATATAAAATTCTATTTTGTCTGTTGTCTGAATACATGTTTGTCCATAATGCTGTCACATGTCAAAATCATAACTAAGTAAAAAAAAACTATTATGTTTGTCTGTAACACTACACGAAAAAAATAATTCACCAATAATATAATTTCTTTATGGAGCATTTTATGCAAAGGAAGTAATTCTTTCCTTATATTTAAGAGGCTTAATTTGATTATGGGCATTTCATTCAAAGCAAGTAATTCTGTAGAGCAAAAAAAAATTGCTAAAACAACCTATTAAAAAAAACTATTACAAAAATGATAGTTTTTACATAGGCCAAACACATTGGCAACTATAATTCTGTCAAATTCATATATCAAATATAACAGGTATATTTAAAATTTTTAATTTTAATTTAGCTTTATTAATAAAACTAAATTTATTAATACCCAGCTGGGTACATTTCTGAAGTGTACCAAACAATTTATTATGAAAATAATGGCTTTCAGGCTGGGTACATTGGTCATGTTTATTTATATAATATTAAAATCTTTTATTTAATTTATATTAAATTTTAACAAATTTTAATTAAAGCAACTAATTAAAAAAATTACAAAAATTATGGTGTTTTACAGTCTTGTCTCAGTAATATTAAGAAGTGAGACATATTAAATTTCAAGTAAAATATAACTGTACATACAGTGGTAGAAAAATGGATTCATGAACTAAAGTTTATGGGCTAAAGCTAACTTTTAACATTTCTAGTGTTAAAATATTACATGATTTTTCTAGTAATCAACTATCTGGTTATTACTATTATCATAAATTATAAAAAAAAATCAAGTCATTTATTTAGAGTTTAAAGTCTCACTCTCTATTACTATACCAAACAATGTAGAACATCATTACTATAATTATAGAACAATATCAATTTTACCAACTCTTGCTAAAATGTTTGAAAATTGATTTTATTCAAAAATAAAAAATGATATTAATAAGATTATACCAAAATTTCAACATGGTTTTGTACCCAAAAAGATCAGTCATTACTAGTCTTATAACAATTCAAGATCATGTAGCCCATGCCTTAAATTTTGAAAAAGGAATTGACATCTGCTTTTGATTTAGTCTCTCATAAATTATTAATAGTAAAATTGATTAAATTGATGTAAATATAAAGTTCAGTTAGTTGGATAATTTTCTACTCAAAGATCGTAAGATTTATATCTATCTCAATAATGAATCTAGTGAATTAATAAATATCAGTCAAGGTGTATCTTAAGGAAAGATTTTGGCACCATTGTTATTTAATATTTTTAGAGCAAATATAGATCAAAACATAAAATATTCAGAAATTTTATCATATGCTGATGATAACAAGATATTTAAGGTAATAAGTGATTCATGTGATGTGATTAAGTTATAAGGTGATCTAAATAGGTTTGAGAAATGGTGCCTTAATAACAGTATAAAAATAAATGTTGAGAAATGTTGTGTTATATCATATATCAGAAACTCTACAGTTTTTAATACAAATTATTATATAGGTAACAAAAAAAATTATAAAAAAAGAATATCACTAAGGATCTTTGAATAAATTTTGACTGTAATAATTCCTACAACACAGTATAAAGAAATACAAAAAAAGTGTTATAAATCTATAGAAAGAACATTGATAAATGGTAAAATTTTTCGGTAGAAACAGAACCTATATTATTTAAAGCTCTAGTATTGCCTGTGATGCACTTTGGTTAGAAATGTAGAATAGAAACAACATAACAATAGTAATCATGCTACAAAAATATTTCATAATTTTATTAAATATATAAATGCAAATCAGAAGTATTACCTTTCACTTTTAAAATAGAGACAATTAAAAAATGTAATATTATTATATAATATTATACATGAGAACTTATGCAAACCAAATTTTATAACTAAAATTAAATTTAAAGAATTAATAAGGAACATGAGGTATCATGAGAAAATAGAAATATCAATTACTAAGCTTTATATTTAGAACATTCTACTTGGCATAGAATAAGCAGGTTATACAATACTTTTAATAATAAATTAGAAATAGACGTTTCAATTATAAATAAAGATAAATTTATAAATATAATAAAATCTATCCTATAGGAAATATTAATTGCATACTTATTATATTATTATTACACTGTCATCTTAGCTTTACTGTATATACATTTATTATATTTAGATTATCTGCTTGTAAATGATTTGTTTATTTCAAACTGTATTGAAGATGTAAATAAATTAAATTAAATTATTAGCAATATATTGTTTAGAAGTTTTCAAATATGTATGCTTTGATAAACTTGATTATAATCATTGCCTATTGGATTATTAAAAGTCGGAAACAAACTGTTTCTTAAAATATACAAAATTTTACACTTGAAATATCACAAGAAATAGAGACATGGATGAAAATATAATCGTTTTTAAAGATAAAACATTTTAAATTGAAATGCATTAGAGCACTACTTGAAGTCAACTGAACAAAGAAAATGTCTACGAACATCTAACTAATGTAGATTTCCATAATATCAAAAATTCTATAAATCATTTAAAAGCAAACAATGATCTCATAATGTTAGGCGTAATAAATAATAAGCCTTCTTTTAACTATTGTTATCAGATAATCATTAAATTGCAAGAATAAAAAAAAATATTTTTTTTAAGTGTCATAGCATCGGCCGGGACGCGAACCCGCAACCCGGGCAACTGCCTGCAAGTGCATGACAGTCGCGGTGACCTCTCGACCACCAATGCAAGACTAATTTCAATACTTTATAAATAAAATTTATAAAAATTTAAAATATAGTTTATAATAAAAGTTATTGAATAATATTAAAAACTTTTCAAATGATGAGAAAACAAGGATTACAATTATATAAATGTAGATATAATGTACATGTGCATACTGCTAAACTGGAGATAATAATATGCAAATATAATGTTTAAAGAAATCACCAATCAAATCTTCAGTAATTAATACTTAACCTTTCAAATTATGCTAAGGTAACTAGCCAATGAGCTTTTCCCTGATAATTCCTTCACTGCATTAAATAGTTAGTATCGTAATGTAATATACATAACCCATTCCATATAGAAATCAAACTTAAGAACGATTAGATTTTTAAATCATGCAATAATTACCAAATTGAATGTTGCAAAAAAATTGTCTTGGAAAAGCCTATCACCGGTAATTTGATCCACTGATTTATTTAAACATTGTTTGAATGGTTATCAATTTATTTTATATATTTTTTTGTCTTTCTCATATGTCATAGCATGGCCGGAAGTGAACCCACAATCATCTGCAGCCAACTACTTGCTTGTAAGGCAGCTGCGATGACCTCTCGACTAACAATGCTTGACTATAATATTTTATATTTTTAGTTAACCAATAATCACATTTAGAATATTATATTTATGGATGAACTCAAATGTTTAAGACATTAAAATTTATAGAAAGTTGATATCTTAAAACTTATAGAAAGTTTCAACTCTTTCTTAAACTATTTCCCATAATATTTAAATGTTGAATATTTTAAGATTATTCCATGATTATATCATGCTTTAATAGGTGATAGGTACTGAGGTTTGTATTTGTAAAGAAAGGACTTTGTACTAGATATGACCTTACCACTATCTGCAAAGCATATGTTCTGACAGAAGTATTTGGCTGGGTATTTACACATAATATCATACAATGTAGATGTCACACTTAAATTAAAAAACTTTAAAATATATACACTGTAAATTTTAAATATGTTTCACATGTTATAATATTCTTTTAATATATTATGGATATAAATCAAATGTTGAATTACAGATTGTTCCTATTCCTATCCTTTACTTATAAATAACTCCTAATATAAATACCTATTAATAAAAATTATTTAAAATACAAAAAAATACCTCACATTATGTATATGTGTACATCTATATTATTGTCAAAAAAATTAGTGTTTTCTTTTATAAATATCTTTTTTATTTAAACATCATCATCAGCCTCTAAAGGCAAAGCCTTGTCATTGCAATACATTGTTCTATCTTCAAACATTTAGTTTATGTATGCATATGAAAGGAATTCAATTTCATTGACCACATTTTTAATATACAATATCCTTGGTCTGCCTCTCTGTCTTCTTCCTGAAATTTTGCCTTCCAAAATATTCTGTAAAAACTTATCACATTTTAAGATATGACCCAAAACTTAATCTTTCTTATTTTTATCACGTTGAGTAATTCACTTTTTATTACAAGTTCTATTCCTTATTCTAATTAATATTCTTCAAACCACATTTCCATTACTTCCAATATTTTTCTGTTTTCCCAAGGACCATGTTTCACAGACATAAGTCAATAAACTCCAAATGAAGATTTTAATAAATTTCATTCTATTTTTTATATCGATATTTTTATTTAGTAGTAAATAATTTTTTTATTTTGAAAAGCATGTTTCATTAATATTATCCTTCTTTAATCTCAATAAGACATCTATTGCTATTACAAATCATACTTCCCAAATAACAAATTCCTTAATCTGTTCTAAACATATATTATTTATCTATATACCAATCAGTTTTTTTTATCTTCTGTCTGTTTATCACTATTATCCTAGTCTTATTAACATTTATTTTAATTTAAAAGATTCTATAAGCATATTCAATATCTTAAACATTCTATTCATGTTCTTTTCTGAGTTTGCAAATAATAATTGTATCCTGCATAATAAATACCATGAATAAGTTGACCATTAATTTTAATCCAATCACTTCTCTTTATTATAATCTTTATGTTCTCAATATATAAATTGAATAAGTAGAGTGATAATGAATAACCTTTCCTCACACCTCTTTTATATTAGCATTAGTTTTGCAACTATTTATAACTATTTGTATATTTTAAGATTTATATGAATTTAAAATTAATCATTTATATTGCAATCAAGGTCTATATTTTTTATCATTTTAAACAATTTCCAGTTCACTTTGTCAAAAGCTTTCTCCAAATGAATAAAAACCACATAAGACTTCCTATTTATTTCCAATTTTTTTTGAAAAATTATTCTTAATCCAGCTTCTCTAGTTCCTTTTTCATGTCTAAAACCATATTGTTTTTCATCCAAATTCTCATCTATTTTCTTTTGTATTTTATTTAAACATTTTATTTTTAGTGAAATGAAAAATGTTTAATTATTTTAATGTAAAGTTTAACAAAGTTTTACAGTGCCATTTAATTATGGAATATTATAACCTTATATTTCTTATTGCATTGCTGAATCCATATAATATTAATATCAGCTATATTCTTTATTACTTTTTACAAGATTTGGAAATATAAATGGAAGTTCTGAAGAAGATTGCTGGGTCAATCGAAACAGTCAATAGTGGATTGTAAAAAAGCATTGTAAAAAGTAATAAAGAACACAATGATATTAATATTATGCCATTTAATTATGATTATGTCATTTTTAAAAGTATTACCTAGATTTGAATCCTGGATCCTGATTATTATATATATATATATAAGCATATAAACAATGATAAACAATGAATTGAAAAATATTTAGTTATTTTAAAAGTAAACAATGCAAAGTGAAATTTAATGAAGTTTTATAAAGTCATTTAATTATGATTATGCAATTCATAAAAAAGTAAAAATATGGTAAAAACATTTTTAATCTGAAATCCCTGGTTTCAGTATTTTTTTATATTTATGAATTGTTCAGATTTCAAGAATACATCTTTTACCCCTTTATTTTAAACCCAAAAACTTTGCTGAAAATGTAAATAAACATTGATTTTATTATTTAAAGTTTCATTTATAAAAATATTTTCTGCATACTGTATGAATTTATTTATTAATAACACTATAACAATTATGACAGTAATTAAAACAAGCAATCAAAACAAATTTATTTTTACTGATTAATTAACCCTTTTCAACTTTTTTTTTATTCCTTGTTTAAAATGCAAGTCAGCTTTTAATTTTTTAGCATTTCAGTGTATAATCTTTTTAAAAAAATTAATTATAGCATTCATTATAAATTAAATCAAGTTATTGGACTGACATAGAAAAAACTGGCAGTTGAATTCTGTTAGGCTTATTAATTTATAATATTTATTGAACTTTTTGTTTCTTTGATTCGTGTACAAACTAAATTATTTATGATAAAAAATATTAAAAATCACTTTTGAAATTTTTCTTGAATAATAGAAGTTTTTAAATAATAAATATTTGGATTAACAACATTTTATGAGAAAATATAAGATTATATCTATATGAAGATAAATCAAAACTTTAAATAGGCAAATGCATAGCAAATCCTTCATCAATAATTTTCCAATGATGAAAAAGACATTATTCACCAGTCAACTACTGCCAGATAGTCTTGCATTGGTGGTCAAGAGGTCAGCGTGACTGCCTTGCACTTGCAGGCAGTTGCCCGGGTTGCGGGTTTGCGTCCCGGCCGATGCTATGACACTTAAAAAAAAAAAAAAAAACTACTGCCATATAGTGAAGACCTTTAATGTTTTTCTTTCCTGTTTTAATCTCAAGCTGATGAAAAACTCAATTTCTAGCTTAGTTAGTTACTTCAGAAAAAATACCAGCATGTTTATAAATATATGTACAATAAGAAAATTTTTATTGATGTTTTTTATTTACAAAATTATTCATCTAATAAGCAGTTTTCAAAATTGATTTTTTACCATTGCAGCACTGTGTCTTTTCTTCTAGTGTTATCTAGATTTGAAACCTGGATCCTGACTATTATGCATATATATATATCACTACATGAACAAACAAATCAATTAAGATGTAAGATGCCCAAAGCAATACCAAAACAGGCAGGCATCATAATAACTAGGGATTTTTATCAAAGAATGAGTCCTCTAGTGGAAAAAATAGATTACTGAATTTAAAATATCCTCTACACAGATATCTTTTCAAAAATAGTTCATAACTTTCAAAATATATAAATGAATACATCAAACTTCTTTTTAAATCTTATTTTTATATGATTATTATAAAAATATCAATACACACCAACATTTTGATTATTTTATAATATAGTCTTTTTCAAAGGAAAATACAAATATATAATAATAAATATAAATACCAAATATTCTAAACAAACTCAAAAATTAAAAAAATACTCTTTATCTCACTTCCTTTCTATTACAAACAATCTCAAAAACTTATCTTTTTTTTTACATTTATATACTCATCCAAAAATACTCTAAAAACATTTAATTAACAAAGCTATTATTTTCTTCTTCTTTTTTCTATTAACATTCTATTCAATTAAAAAGATTTATTTGTTCAAGTTAGAAAATTATTTTAAATGATTAATAAGAAATATAATGTTTTCATTTATCCTGTTTATAAAAAGAAAAAAGTTTTTTAATTAATAATAATAGGGAGTGTAAAAATTTAGAAATTATGAATTTGGTTTATATAATAAAATATTTGAATTGTATTAAAAGTAATATAGAGATATGTACATTGGGACTACAAAAAAATAAATTAAAAACTAGATTAAAACAGCATTTAATTGATAAAAATATAATCATATGAATAAATTTAAACATAAGGATTTTGAAATAAAATCTTCAGAATGTATAAAATCATACCATAAAATAGTAATAAAGGAAGGAATTTACATTAGTGAAATTAACCCTGAATTTGATAGAATGTTAATAGAAAATAATAATAATAATAATAATAGATTTGTTAATTAAATGTTTTTAGGATATTTTTGGATGGGTATATAAATTTTAAAAAATTGATAAAGTTTTGGGTTTGTTTATAGTAGAAAGGATGTGAAATAAAGAGTATTTTTTAGTATTTTTTTTAATTTTTGAGTTTGTTTGGAATATGTGATATTTATATTTATTATTATATATTTGTATTTTTATTTGTCAGTTTTCTTTAAAAAAGATTATATAATAAAATAGTTGAAATGTTGGTGTGTTTTTATAATAGTTACCAGTCATATAAAAAGCAAGATTTCAAAAGCAGTTTGGTGATACACAAAATATATTATAACATAAATATAAACAATAAACATATCAGTAGTCAAAATAAGAGTCATAGATCACATGACCCTATCTCTTAAGCTTGTAAGTTATAAACAGTGAGGATTGCCAATTCCTCAACAAGCTTCGTGATAAATGCTTAGCCAGAGCCAGAACTTAAAATATCTGTCAGGAAACCCCCCTCCAACCCCCTGACCATGGTTTAATGCTTTGGCACTCCTCAGAGAGGTGCCAGGGTATGTTGACCTATCCTGGCACCTCTCTGAGGAGTTCCAAAGCATGAAACCATGGTCAGCTGTTTTTTTTTTTTGGGGTGGGGGTTTCCTGACAGAGATATTTTAAGTTCTGGCTCTGGATAAGCATTTATCACAAAGCTTGTTGATGAATTGGCAATCCTCACTGTTTATAAACATATTAGGTTTTTATTTTATCTGAATCTCAGGTTCTTATCTTATTTAAACCTCATGTTCTTATCTTATCCAAATCTCTGGGTTTTATTTTATCCACATCACAGAGTTTTATTCTTATTTAATACAATAAATAATTATTTTTCTTACCATTTAAATACAATCAAATGAGATAACAACCTAGATTTTTATATACAAGATACTCACATCTTATATTTTATAAACTTTTATTTCATTTTTTAAAACAAATAAGAAGATGAAGATTGAAATTATTAAAGTATCTGAATACATAAAATAACTTTTGACTAGCAATAAAAATACTCTCAAAATATTTAAGGTTATTCTTTTATAAATATTCATCTTTATATAACTTAAGGGTAAATCTTATTAAAATATCTTAGTATATAACCATATACCAAGCAATGTAAAATAATGGAGTAGACAGAAAGAGTATTTTTACATTACCCACTATATCATTAAATATAATTGTGACAAAATATAAAACAACATGATATTTTATTTTTTAAATAATGCAGGTATAAAGGATAATAAATAAAATTGAATAAATAATTTTAATATGACTTTTGAAATGTACTCATATACAACAATGTTTAACATAACTTTATTAATTAGATTTTCTGGATAAATTGATTTGATGATGGCAACAAAACATAAATATATTTAATGAATAAGAAAATATTTATTTATAATATGACATAAGTTTAATAATGTAATATAATAAATTAAAGCAATAAGCAGTAGGCATAGCAGTACTAATTACTGTTGATATAAGCATTTCATCCAATATCCCCAGACTAGTTTCTAGCTTGTGGCTTTCATCATGAGGACCATTACTGTGTGGAAAGTTTAGGTTCTGCATATACAGCTTGAGTAAGCATAAAAAATGGTGATCATGTGATGTTTAGTTATTAATATTAATTATATATAAATTACATTAAAAAAATTCTCTCTTTGATTTGAAAAGCAAGCAAACTATCACTTATGCATTCATAGTAGCAAACATATCACTAAATGATGATAATTTAATTATAAAACTAGCTATATTTATTTTCTACAAGCTTAAAAAAGAAGTGAACATGTGATATATGACTATTTTTTATTGACTGTTTATAGTCTTTGCTTTTAGTCTTATGTGATGTTATATTGCTAAGACTTCTAATATATAATTTGGCTGAAGACCTGTCAACCCCATATAGCTATTTGAGTTAGATAGCTGGGTTTAAAGACATTTAGGTATCTGAAAAGTTCATATTTTCTACTCACTAATCAACTCTTAGATAAATGCAGGCTTTGTGTTGGTGTTTTTAGATCTAGTGTCTGAAGCTACCCTAATGCCTCTCTGAGGAGTGCCAAAAGCATGAAACCATTAGTCAGAGAATGGGGGGGGTTTCAGATAGAGCTATTTTAAATGCTTTCTCTTGCTAAGCATTTATCTCAAAGCTTGTTGAGCAATTAGCAAAGCTCTTTGTTTATTTTCTGCAAACTTAAAAAAGAAGTGGAGTCATGTGATATATGACTCCATTTTTTATTTCTTTGTTGCTGTTAGTTGTTTTTAATAAAGAAAAATCATCAAAATAATGCACAAAATTCATTAATTAACATAGTGCATATTGATAAAGAAACAATATCCAATTAAAAATCTTTTCTCATATTTCTGAGATTTTTTTAAAAATTATTTTTATAATACTCTAAAACTAACAATTCCACAGACATCTTTAGATTCTGCAAAAAAAAAATCATTTATAATCTTTCTATAACTTATTTTTCATTGCCTGCAATAATATCTTTAATTACATATTAACATTTCTTAAAACCATTTGCTATGCTCAGATTATATACTACGTTAACTCATTCATAAAAAGAATAAACTCACTTTGCACCAATCTAACAGGGGGGGCGCTAAGTTTTAATAATAAAAAATAATTTATAGTAAAGGCTTTTATTTGTCATGCATTAAAAACCAAAAAATATAATTGATTCCTCAACCATAATTGGATTTTTTAGATTGAACTTCAAATAAAAATGTGGGAGTCTACATAGGAATGGATTTAATTAATTCCTGAATACCCCCATGATTTTATTTCAAGTTCAATCTAAAATCCCAATTGTGGGTAAAAAACAAATATTTTTTGGTGTTCAGTGCACGATAAATAAAAGCATTTACTATAAAATATTTTTATGTCTATTATTTTTTATTTTTTACTATTCAGATATTTTGCAATTCCTTTTTCTAAGCAATTTATTTCTGTACAAATTCAATTTTAAGTAATATATTTATTATTTACTACAATATATACATATATGAAATTCCATGTGAAGTTTGTTTACATTCATACATTGGACAGACAAATTATAGAATAAACATAAGAAAGAATACATTTTGGCAGTTAGAGCAATATCTAATTCATCAGCCATTTATTCTCACATTAAATTAACTAACCATGATGTCAATTTTAATAAAACATATATTCTGGCAAAAATTTAACAATATGACCAGAGACTGCTAAGGAAAGCTATAGAGATTTTTAAAAGGCCTAAGAGTATAAATAAATAGTGTGAATTTTAAAAAAAATTAACAATAATTGGAAAATGTTACTGGAGAACAGTGTTCCTTCTAAGCTGTGTGCATGTGCATGTGTAAATAAATTTTAAACATAGCGCACATGAAAAATATTCACGCGCACAAAAAAAAATTTTTTGTGCAGAAAATAAAATTGCACCTGCATATGAAATTCATATAAAAAAATAAAATGAAAAAAAATTGAATCAAATGTAGTTTTAGATTTAAATAAAGTGCCAGTTATAGTATTTGTGTATAGGTATAGATGGCAGCACATTTATCGTTGATGAGAAACAAGGCTGGAAATTACCATAATGCTTATACGCTATACGTAAAGATTGCATCATCGTTTATCAGTGTTAAAATTGCCATATTTTTGTTAAAATTTAAATTCAAAATCATTACCAGCTTTTATTATTGAATATATGTGTTTCAGTGATATAATTTTGTGAAAATAAATATTTTTAAAAGTATTTTTACAGTATAGGGCTAAAAATGAGTTTGAAAAGAAAAAGAACAGCTAATGAATTTAAAATTGAGTGGCTTAATGAATTCGTGGAAACTGATACTCCGAAAAGTCATGATAAATTACAAATTCAGTTAAAAGAAATATTCATATTTAATGAAGAAAAAGGTGTAATTTGTAATTACTGCTGAGACAGAGAGGTACGTAGTGATTTTGTTAGTGGAAAAATGTGGGATTGCGTGTGGAAATTGGACTTTTTAAAATGGCATTTAATTAGTAGATCACACTTAGAAAGTGTACAAAAACTGAAAAATAAGAATGCTTCATTATCAGCAACTGGTTTGGTACAGATTTTAAAAGAAACACCAGAAGATCACGAGAAAAAGAAATCAAATCCTGAGGAAGTAAAAATTTTAATTGATAATCTATTATTGGCAATTAAAATGAACATCTTTGCTTTCAATTCGAGAAATAAATAACCACATGGCAAAATACATCCATGTTCCAGAAAGTTGGCATAGTAAAAACTATGCTTTTTCATTCTTGGAAGTGGTGAATACTGTTGTAAAAAATGAAATAATAAATGAAATTAAAATGGCACATTTTCATACTTTAATTGTTGATGAAAGCACAGACATTTCTACGACCTAATGTTTAATTTTATATTTTAAGTTTAGAAAATATGATCAATATAAAACTGTTTTTGGTGGAATAATCCAATTAAAGACATGTGATTTCCTCTTCAATTTTTTCTGCAATTTTACAATTTTATGAAATAACCAAATTGATTTGCAAAAGCTGGTTATGTTTACATCTGATGGTGCATTCATAATGCTTGGAAAATGAAATGGTGTAGCAGCTAAATTAAAGCAGAATGTACCACATTTGGTGCAACAACATTGTGTTGCACACCTAGAAAATTTATGTATTTCGGATGCATGGAAAGAATGAAAAAGCCACAAGAGAAATCGAAACAGTGGTGAGAACTGTTTATACATTATTCTTGAGATCTGCAACAAAAACAAGTAAATTTAAGAGATTATTGAAGCTTCACAAAATAAATCTATAGCTTCCCATGCTATTAATGAGGTGAGGTGTTTGTCAAGATATTTTGCAATAGAAGCAATTATTACAAATTATGAATCATTAATTGAATATTTTAATCAAGATAAAGATGATCCAATTTCCAAATTTTGTTTGAAAAAGTTAAGCAACATTGAATTTCAAATAAATTTAGAACTTTGTCTTCAATTTTAGAAGAACTCAGTGCTTTATGTCAAATTTTTCAATGCTGTAAATTAACACCCCTAGATGTTTTTCAATTTGCTCGTGCAAAAATTAATAAAATCAAGGAAAAACATCTTGGAAGCATTGTATGAAACAATAAAATAAGCGTGCTTTTAAAAAAGGCTAATGATTTAAATATAACTATAAAAACAGATATGTTAAAATTTAGTAATTTATTATGTGAAAATTTGGAAGAAAGGTTTCCAATGGATGAAGTAGAAGATTGGATATGCTTTGATGTTTCCAGTTTATTAACCTGTGATTTTAATTACGGACTAGCGGAAATTGAAAAATTGTGTTTAAAATATAATGCTTTTCTTACAGATAAATCTGTTATAAGTGAACAGTATAATGGTTTTAAATATGCAGTGCGGGAAAAAATTAAAATTAAACAAATAAAAGATTTCAAAGAAATGGTAATGTTTAGTTTAAATAATGAACAATTTAAAGGTCTATCCAAATTACTAGATATCGGAGGCACTTTTTTGGCCAGTGGTGCGGATTGCAAGTGCAGTTTCAGTTTGATGAATTTGATTAAAATGAAACAAAGAAATCGATTGCAATAAAACCATATGGATATGCTGATGAGAGTAAAATCATATATGAATGATGGAAACAATACAAATTTAAGAAACATTTATGCCGAATGGTTAAAACCAAAAGACAGGAGAGAGAAGTTATAAAATAAATGCCATTAATAACAAATGTAATCCTTAATTCTAGAATTGTTCAATAATAAGTAATTGTGAATTGTTGTTCTTGTTTGTTTGTTTTGACAAATGTGTTAATTGAAAAAATTTGAAGCAGACGTTTTTCCATTGTATTTAAATTTTCTTATTTTTCATTTGAATGGAAAAGGGAAGCCACAGTAATCGCCTAAATTCTGTCTTCACGAACTAATGATTTGACTTGATTTTAGAGGAGTTTTTTCATTGTGTTTCGTTGTAATGTATGTAGTACAAGTGGTATGCTGTAAGATTGAGTCAATGCTAAGTAGGTAAAAAATTTGGCTGAATACTAATACTATTCTTGTATTGTCTTATTTTTTTATTATATGCACTTTTTTAAATTGCCGCACAAAATTTTTTTATTTTTGAAAAAACTGCACACACTTAAAAAAGTGTGCACACAGGTCACAAAAAGTTAGAGGAAACACTGCAGGAGAATAAAATATTTTTTAAAACTTCTCAACCAATAGAATTTGTGAATGAGGACAAAAATAACAAAAAATAAAAAATAACAATTTTAAATCTCACCACACATATTTGAGAAAAAAAGAAACTCTGAGGAAAATACTACTGAAACATCAGCTATTTAGCTATTATATTTTTATTACACGGAAGATCCCAAAAATAATTAATATATATAGTGTCAAATTAATTTTAAGTTTTAGAAGTTTTATTCATTACAAATATTGCAACACTTTTAGTTTATATATACGCCTAATTCTCTTTTTACACTAATTTTTTTTCATGATTTTGAAATAATATAAGTTTAAAAAGTATATATTTCTTTTTGTACATGATTTGTTTAAAAATAACATGATTGGGCCAAAAGATACTTTGGGATTAGAGTTGCTGTGACATATTCATGAATGAAATGAAAAACAAATGGTATTGTCTGGAAGGCTTTAAAAAAAATCTTCTTGCATTCTCAAAATAATTTTTAGATTGTCTTAAGTTGTTATTAAACTTTTTTTTAATTCTAAATAATTTCATGTAAGTAATATAAAATAATTTATTTTTTCTTTTTAGAAGATTATAAATGTTAATTTGGTGTTTATTTACAAATTTGTTTCTGAGGTAGAGTTAGTTCATCACGATTATATCACAAAATAAATAAAAAAAATTTGTCTATTATTACCATCTAATTTTAAACAAAAGGTTTCTTCTCTTTATTTCTCATTATTTTAAAATAAAAATCCCTTTTTTTGCAATATTCCTGCAAATGGAAAAATTTGTTTGTCTGCATAGTAACATTTTTAATATTTTATTTCGAAATGGAAGTACCTTTTTGGTATTCATGCTTTGTTTGCATTTTAACATTTGATTTTTTTAAAAAAATTCCTTGTTAATTGATGTTAAAAATAATTTAATTTTAAGCCAATAAATATCACAAGATCATCATTTCTTATGCTTGCTTATAACTGTTATTAAAACAGGCAAACTCTCCATTCAGTGCAGGCCAGAGTAATCAATGGATGCTAGAAGGCTTGTGCATAAAATCTCCATCTAGTGCCTACTCATCCAATATCCCCAGTCTAGTTTATGCACAAGCCTTCTGGCATTCATTGATTACTCTGGCTTACACTGAGTGGCAATTTTGCCTGTTTTAATAATTTAATTTTGTTAACATTTTATTAATTTGTTTAAATTTATATTTATTAATTTTTCTAAAAATCAATAAATAATAAGTTATATGTTGCAAGTTTTAGTGATAGCAATGGTATCCCAATCTTATGCAAATGTAAATGTTTATTGCTAGCCAGTGGCAGTAAATAAAATCTTGAGGACTTTTCTGTTTTCCAGGCAAGGAAGATGTTGCCCTTATTTTTGATAAATGTATAGTTCTGAGGGCCTACAATTTTTCTTTTTGAATGTATTAGTTGTTAAAATTTACAAAAAAGTTAAAAGTACTAAATTCTGATAAATTATATTAATAATTTTTATTTCTTTTTTTTTTTTTTACTTATAACATGGAAGTGATGATACACTTTGAACTTTAAAGTTTTTGATGTCTTTTGTAGAAAAACCAATGAATGTTTTATTGCATTATCACTCTCAAGTTTTTTTTATTTTCAAATGAAATGTATGATTCTTATAATTCATTTTTTATTTATGTTCAATGTGTATGAAGTAAAATTTGATAGTGCACAAAAAATATAGCATTCTAATGAAATTTTTCATATGGTTTATTGCATTATTTTTGTTGATTTGTTAGGTCTAGAATGAATCTCCTTACTTTCCATATATACAATGCATTTTTGACATGAATTTCTTTTACATGTAATTTTCAGGAACGAATCTATCTTATAAAAATAGAATTAAGTGTATATCATTTCATATTCCTGCAATAAGTTACTATGCATATCTCTTATATATGTATTAGATTTATTATATATATATATATATATATATATATATATATATATATAAGAAATCATTAAATCAGGTTTTCATTTGAAATCCCAATTGCCCATTATTCAAAACATATTAAGATTGATTTTAAAAGCTATTAATTGAAACCAAAAAAATAATTATAGTGCCCTCTCATGTATCTTACCTAAAATATATCTAAGAAACAAATGAACATGCAAACAAAAAAATCTTTATACCACCCTTCTTTTCATGCATCTTACTTAAACTATATCTATGAAACAAACAAACATACAGAGAATGTATGTTAAATAAAAGCATTTCAAAATATGCAAAATCATGCAATGTTTATTGACCTGATATTGCATTATACATCTAAATTATGTATGCAGAGAGTAATCATTTAGTTTACTTGACATATTAGCTCTTTCTTAACCTTGAATTTTATTTTTTTACATTTACAGATACATCATTTCTAATTTAAAAAATATATATTAAAAAGTGTATAATATTTCAATGTACACTAAACTATGAATCTTTTTTTTTTCAAAACTAGTTATTAGAAAGCTTATAAGTGGATTAACAAACAAATATTGAAGACTTATCCTAAATTATTTTCTTTCACTAATAAATGCATTATACAAAGATTCTAATATTAGTACTTGAAACCTAAATATCTGAACTTCCTAAATAAAATTAATCTCAAATCTTAACAAAATAATATTTGCAAATATTAAGTTGTGCTCAGAAAGAGAAAACAATGGAGCATTTTTTGTATACATACTCATTTCTATAAACTTATTGTGAATTAAACAATGAGCATTGCCAATTGCTCAACAAGCTTTGTGATAAATGCTTAGCCAGAGAAAGAATTTAAAATATCTTTGTCAGGAACCCCCCCCCCAACCTCTAACCGTGGTTTTGTGCTATGGAATTCTTCAGAAAAGTGCTAGGATAGCTTCAGACACTAGATCTAAAAATATCAACCCAAAGCCAGCATTTAATTAAAAGATATCTATTGAGTGGAAAATCTGAAATTTTCAGATACCTACATGTTTTCAAAACCAGCTATCCAACTCAAATAGCTATATGGGACTGAGAGATCTTCAGCCATACCATATATTAGTAGTCTTAGCAATATAATATCACATAAGACTTAAGGCAGAGACTATAAATAGTCAAAATAAGAGTCATAGATCACATGACCCATATCTCTTAAGCTTGTAAGATATAAATAATGAGCATTGCTAATTGCTCATCATGCTTTCTCTGGATAAGCATTTATTACAAAGCTTGTTGAGCAATTGGCAATGCTCATTGTTTATATCTTACAAGCTTAAGAGATATGGGTATGTGATCTATGACTCTTATTTTGACTATTTATTGTCAATTAGTTTTAACAATCATTTGCTCCCCTCTTTCATCATTCAAAATATAGAAAAGAAACTTCTTATATTAGAATTACTTATTTTTATCTTGTGGTTTTAGGATATATTTAACAATATATCTTAGAAATTGCACCTGCTGATATATTTGCCATTATTTGAAGTTTGGTCTCTCTATCTACTCCATTATAAGAACAGGATTTGAATACATGTAGGTAGTATACAATATAATTCTTATACTTTACTTATTAAAATGTTTGTTGTGTTATGCAGCTATAACCCAAACACTAATGCCAGCTAATGCAATGAGTAATAATCAATGGATGCTAGAAGGTTTGTGCATCAAAATCCCTATCTAGTACCTACTCATCTAATATCTCCAGACCAGTTTCTAGCTTATAGCCTTCATCAGAAAGGAGTCTTGGATAAGTACTGCATATAAATCTTTGGATTTAATGCAATCATCCAATACCCAGCATATATCTTTTTACTTATCATATTATGTAAGCATAAAAAATGGTGATCATGTTATATTTAGTAATTTTAATATTCTTCTATTATGAATAATATATTATATTGGGTGTTGCCATTTATATAAAAAATGTTTGTTTGTAATGGATATCAAATTATTTTTACACAATAACTAATATTAGTTCTAATGATCAAATAATATAATTTTTGCTTTTTTTTAATAAAAAATAAAAAACCATATTTAATATGTAATATTAATAAATACAATTTTTTCAATATATATTTAAGAAATGAAAATAACTTCCTTTTTCTGTTTGCTCAATATCATTGGACCACTCTTATTTATTAGAAAACCATAGAGTATAAAATGATCATTTGTACTTCTTGCTATTTCAGAACTTTTAGACATGAGAAAACTTAGAAGTAATATTAATAAGTGTCAACATTATATTACTAATAATACTTGTTAGTTTACCCATCTCTAATAGGTTTTGATAAAGCAAATAAGCATTTTATATTTTTCAGTTTTCTAACAAATAATAGGGGTCCAATGACAGAAAATAGAAAATGAGATCATTTTTATTTCTTACAGATAGTTTGAAAGTATTGCATTTATTAATATTACATATATGATTCATTGTTTAAGGATGCTAAAAGATATAGAAATGATTCTAGCTTAAGCTAAACATTAATTATCTGTATTGAATGAAATTTTGTTTATATCAGGCATGGATTTAAATTGATCCTTATTAATATTATTTGTTAGTTTGACAATCTTTATAAGTTTTGGAATGCAAGTATGAAGGACCATTTTATATTTGCTGCCTTTCTAACAAATAACCTGATAATGATCATATTGACTGAAATATGGAAAAGGAAATCATTTTCATTTTTACATATAGGTTGAAAATGATATTTTTACTATCAAACTCATACATATGCATGTGTGTATGTTAAAAAAACAATTTTTGTGGCCACATTATATAAAATATAAATTGGCTGGTTCATCTGTGCATAACTAGTGGTATTATTATACTAAGATTTCAACTAGGTTGCAACTGCCATCAACTGGGTAAGGAATAATTAATTTAAAAAATATATATACTGTGACAGCATCATATTCAACAACTTATAAAATTAAGATTGAATATTCATCTAAGAAAAGCAAAATAAAAATTTCTTAAATATAAAAAGGGGCGACAATAGATGAAAAAATTTATGCAAAAATCAATAAACATTTTGATTAACTGTCTTTCAAAAAAAAAATTTCAAAAGAGAAATAATTTATGGGTATTATCACATTTGTTGATACAAACTGGTTTTTTAAAAAATATTGATGTCTTTTTTCTTATTTTTCATTGGTGATGAGAATGGAATTTTGATAGTGTTTGAAAAATCTAAAATGTGAGTGTTATCTATAATATGAAGAGAAAGAGAGAGATGCTGATAATATTAAAAGTTGCTTTACTGAATTAACATGTCCATCTCTTCTAGAACTGATGCTATGATTACTCATGTCCACATAAGAGGCTCTATAAATTCCATATGGATTTTTATAAACAACCTGAGCCTCAAAAAGTATTGATTCCTTAGGTCTATATAGAATGTTACTGATTATTTACTGGCTTTTAATATCACTGTTTTGGGCTTGAATTAAGACTTCATTTATTATTACATTATTGTAACCATTAGCTATCAGAGTATTGCTTGCATAACTTATTTTATCCTGTAGGTATGATTTATCTGATAAGTTAACTTGCTCTAGTAAAGAGATTTTATTATAGAAATTTTTTTAACTAAACATTGATGAGATGAAAATCTTAAATATATATATAGGTGTATTTGTTCTGAAAATATAAAATGACAGAAAAGTCATTTTGTTTTTTAGAGATAAGTTAATCAAGAAAAGGAAATTCCCCATTAATCTCTGTTGCAAATGTAAATTTAATATGAGAACAGATACTGTTTGTGTGTGAGAAAAAAATAATATAGCTTATTTTTATTTTGTTGCTACAAAATGAAGCATGCCAAATATGTAGCAAAGCCAAATAAATAGTTTAAAAGGTTTTGATTTTAAGAGTCAAATTTTTAAAAAACTCCATAATCAATCTGCTAACACATTCTGTGATGGGAAAGAATATAAGAGTACCAAAAATTTATTTTATAATTTTATGAACAGCTAAAACATATGCAAAACAGATAACTATAAAATATTATATCCACCTTAATTGAACATTTTATAATGCAATTTATATTTACTAAGGCTTTAATCTCAAGAATATGCATGTAAAAATGCAATATTAGGGACCTCTACAGGTCTTAATCATAAGCTTATGCTTTGGAAGAAAAGAGGGGAACCCTTCTTTACTTCAACCTACTTCACCTATTTAAATAGAAAGTAGGTTGAAGTAAAGAAGGGTTCTCCTCTTTTCTTCCAAAGTGTAAGCTTGTGGTTACGACCTGTAGAGGTCCCTAATATCGCATTTTACACACATATTCTTGTGGTTAAAGCCTTAGTAATTATTGCTTATGTAATCAATGTGCGTTTAAATAAATTCATAATTACAACTTTAAATTATCGTAATAGATTTCTAACTATAAGATCTTTCCATTGACTCGTTGTAAATCGAAAGATTTTGTGAGTATTAATGTGTAATAAAAAATGTGGACTTAATCAGTGAAGTATCGAATAGCTTCATGCTCTTAGATTTAACCACTTCAGCTTCACCTATTTAAATAGAAAGTAGGTTGAAGTAAAGAAGGGTTCCCCTCTTTTCTTCCAAAGCATAAGCTTATGGCTAAGACCTGTAGAGGTCCCTAATATCATATTTTTACATGCATATTCTTGAGGTTAAAGCCTTAGTAAATATTACTTACGTAATCAATGTGCGTTTAAATAAATTTATAACGCAATTTATAATAAAAAATAGAATGTATTTGTCTATCAAGGCCTAAGGACTTGATCTCTTTTGAGACTCATTGAATTTATGAAATCTCATGTGGAATTTATGAAACCTCTTATGTAAATATGAATAATCATCATACTAGTTCTAGGAGAAATAAATAAGCTATTTCAATAAACCAATACTTACTCTTTCTCCATGTTTGAATAATGGTTATAATATAATTTTTTTCAATATAGGATTTTATTCAGATGTTATGTTTACCACCAAAGAAAAAAAAATGTTTGGATTATTTTAAGAAATATTTGCATTTTTCTTATGCATTGATTATTTATAAAGTAAATCATTGATAGTTTTAATAGCATTAATTTCAAATACATTGCATAAAAACCATCTTATAATTTATAAAATTTAAATTTTAAGTGTTCTTATAGTTTATGAGGTTATATGATATACTTTATCTTTACTTAAGCTATATATCATTGAGAAAATAAGTTTAATCTTTCAAGTATACAGAAAAATTATCTAATGTTTGAGAATGATAGGACAATTATGGTAATAGAATTTTGAGAAGTTGACAATGTGAATCAAGAAATGTTACTTTTTATACAATTCTAAATTTAATTTATGATTGTAATTTAATACTATTACAAAACTTGTTTGAAGTATCTCTACTGCACTAGAATCTCATTGTAATTAGTGCATGATTTTCCCCAAATCACTTCATTTTAATAATAAAAATGAATTTTATCTAATTAAGATACTATATTTTGGGATTAGTGCTGTTATGACATAATCATGCAGCCATAATTATTCTAACATTGCGAGTATATTTTCATTGCTTGTGGGTATCACTTTACATTTGAATTAAACCAGCAAACATGATATGATCACCATTCTTTATGCTTATACAAGCTGTTTACTCACAGACAAAACTCTTCATACAGTAGCTCCACCCAGTGCAAGCCAGAGTAATCAATGAATGCATGAAGGTTTGTTTTTGTTTTGGACTCAAAGCTTTATAGTTAACCAAACAGGTAAAAAGTGGTTTCTGAAGGGTTGCATTAGATCCTAAAATCTATGTGCAGTGCTCTCAGATCTAAGGATCCTCACTAATAAAAGCCAAAAGCTAAAAACTAATCTGGGGATATTGGATGAGTAAGCACTAGATAGAGATTTTCTGCACAAACTTTTCTGCATCCATTGATCACTCTGGCTTGCACTGAGTAGTGCTACTATATGGAGAGTTTTGCCTGTGTGTAGGTTTGAATTCAAGTTAATTTAAAAAAATTATTATGACTAAGATATAAATAAAAGATTTGAATTAAATAAACTGAACATAGAAAATTGATTTTATTTACTATTTTTTTAGCAAAAAAATACTTTAATTATATTATTGTATTCATAATTTTTTTTTTTAATTAACTTGAATTCAAATTTTTTAAATATAAAAGTCTTATTCATAATAATTTTTTAAAATCTATTAGAATTCAAAAACTCATTTTTTTAAGTATAAAGTTTGCTAATCTTTAAAAAAGTAACAAACCTAAAATGTCAGAATAATTTGCAAAGTTAGAATAATTATGGCCGGACGATTACGTCATACAGCGCTAATCCGAAAGTACTCTAATATTAAGTTCTGTATTAGCATTTTAAAATTTGGCGCAAACAAAGAAAAAAAAACGAATGACCATCTATTTCTATCTCTTTTGATTTTTTATTCATTGCCTATAAATCTACCACTTCTTTTATTAGTTAATTTTTTTATGTGAGTTGGCAATATGTTAACTTTTGTTCTAATAATGCATATACTTTTACTTTCACTTTTCAAAAAAGTTTCCTGTTCCGCAATTATATCATAAAACGCACATCAGGGATTCGCAACCTATATCGCACCTGTCATAAAATGATCTTTAATTTCAGAGAATACAATCTTCTTCTCATCTATTTCTTTTTAAATCATTATACATAAACACACATACATAGATAAATTATGAGAAGCGTATTTTATCTTCTTTTTTTTTTTTAAGCAGTAATAGCGGGTTATTATTCTATTAAATGAAATAAAAATAGATAATGTGCAATCTAACAATAAATAGGAATGAAAACTGAAATTGTTTTGTAAATTTTAAAACAATAATGGATTTTGATGCTTAGTAAAATATAATTTATGATTATGACAAGTTAAAGGCTCAAGAGCGTAAAGAAAAGTTTGCACAAATTACATTTCCCAAACATATTTGTTTTTAAATTTAACTTTACTCTTTAATAGTTTATATTAGTAACTAAAAACGCCCACCTTTTATTTTATTTTTCTTCAAAAAATTTTTTTTAAAAAAAAAATGTCTAATTTATTTCAAAGTGAGATATTGTTATGTAATTAATATAATGATGTGTTATTTTGCCAAGAAGGAATGTTGATTGATCGAAAACTTTTGCAGTTTTGAAATTATAATAATTTCACCAATTTCCTTTTTTTTTTTTTGACAATTCTTTATATATATTCGTGTTCAAGATAAAAAAGAGAAAGAAGAAAAGAGATATGATTTGTCTTCATAATAATTTTTAAAATTTTAGCCTTAAGCTTATTGATTAAATACCATGTAATAAAAGAATTTATTTATATATATATATAAAAAAATTTAAACACTTATATCAGAAACGTCATTTTTAACCGAACAGAAACATCTAATTAATAATTTATAGTAAAAAAAGGAATAATTAAATACTCTTTTAATATAAATTTTTAAAATATTTGTTCTTTTCCTAAAAGAAAAACAACTTTTTTTTTTTTTTCAAAATAATCTTTATTTGCACAAAAAGTAAAATGTACATTGTAATATAGAGTTCATGTTTACAATCATGTCTGACACATTAAAGACTAATTAGTTATTAAATTAGATGATGAGTACAGGATTAAAAGTAAAATTTATGTTATGTTACTTATCAGGGGTGATCTAATTTGGCATATAAATCCCATAGCGTGTACAGTTTAACTTATTATTAAGAATTACAACATACACACACAAATGTACATGGTTTATAAAATAGGGTCTATTAAAAAGAAAGGTAATAGCATTTTTTTTACTAATATGATTAAAATTATTATGATTATTATAACAGAATTTTTGTAATATTTACTACAATGATTAGATGACAGGGTATGAGCACAGACTTTCACATGACCCACCACTCTCCACACTATCTCATAACACTGATACACCCGAAGACACATATGTCGAAAAGATAAATAATCACCAATATACGTATTTCATGCTAAACCAGCAATCATCAGTTGGTCCAGATTACCATCTCTACACATATATGCTAAAAGTGCTCAGATATATATTAAGATAGCAAATCCTCCTACTTTAATGGACAGGCTTCAATCTACTCCACACTCCAACTCTTCAACTGTCCGTCCAATTGAAAATCTGATTAGAGAAAATTTTAAATTCAATTTCTGAATCTATCATTATCTAATATAACCATAAAAGAATATTTTAACAAGTATAATACAATATATCTCATAGCAATAAAAACTCAAATAAACATTGATATCAAACATCACATGATCATCATTCTTTATGCTTACACAAGCTGTTTTTCATGGAGGCAAAACTCTCCATATAATAGCGCCACTCAGCGCAAGTCAGAGTAATCAGTGGATGCAGACACCAAAAAGTATGGATGCTGAACTAAGTTCAGATCTATACACAAGTTAATGAGCTTAGCTTGAAAACATTGTTTCCATTTTGGACTCAAAGATTTATAGTTAGCTAAAAAAGTAAATGTGCATTGCTCTCAGATCAAAGTCTCCTCATTGATGAAAGCCACAAGCTAGAAACTAGTCTGGGGATATTAGATGACTAGGCAATAGATATGGATTTTTTGCAAAAAAACCTTCATACATCCTCTGATTTCTCTAGCTTGCACTAAATGGCACTACTGTATGAAGAGTTTTGCCTCTGTGAAAAAACATTGATATCTTAGGTGGCTTATTCTTGTCATAGAGTGGTGGATATAAATACTATATTCTTGGAACCTCATGAATCATGTGATCTAATCATTATACATTCAGTTATTTAAAAAATCTTAATAAGAATTTGAGCATAATAAGAGATGAGGTATTCAATATATTTTCATTTTGCTGGTGCATCTTTCATCTTAGCTCAGTCCTATTATAACCATCCATCAGTCTAAAAGTCAGACTAACCTCTCTCACTTCAGCTTTCATTTGAGTAAGATATACATAGCACATGTCATAATTTAATATTTTCTTCTTCCTCCTTTCCTTATGTATTGATTTCTGTATTGACATATATCACTTCCAATCTTTTTATCCACCTAACAATACTATTTTTAGACCAAAACTGTACTCTTACAGTTTTGACTGTCCTGCAGCTATCATCAGTGCTACAATATCCAAATATATAATCATACAATTAATACATTTTATACACATATTTATATACATAATGAAACTGTAGGAGTAAAATTTTGATGTTAAAAAATAGTATTGTTAAGTGTATAAAAAGTTTGGAAATGGTATGATTTAATGTCATATACTCAAAATTAACTTCATTTATATATTTTTAATTTTATTTCAAACATTTGTTCTATTACACTTTTCTAAACATATGACTAAAGAAAGAGATATGATAAATTATCCCCAAGTACTCTCATCAACTTGCCAAGATCATACTCAAATTGAGGTATCTTCTCATCATTTGTTTAGTATTATGTAGATAGCAAATTACTATAGTCTGATTACAAGTTTCAAACTTTGTGCCCTTACAATTTTGAGACAAACCATTTTATGTAAATATATTAATGCCTATTACTAATTATTTATTAAACTAGAGATTATCCCTAGTCTAAATATACACTTTAAAGGTCACTTAATGAATAGTATGTCTGTATTGTTATAGAGGTATTCACACCTGGATTTCTTTACCCATTTTTTTGATTAAGTATAATACAATATTTCTTATAACAATAAAAATTCAAATAAACTGTGTTATCTTAGGTATTTTATTTCTCTGGTAAAGTGATGTTAAAGATTCCTGGAAGCTCATACATTACATGGCTTCCTGTTCAACTTCTCTTCAATTATTTAGTAAACCTTAAAAATATGACCCCTTCTTGAAAGAATAGGAGATGAAATATTCAATATATTGTTTAATATTATTACCCCCCCCCAACTGCCTGCAAGTGCAAGGCAGTCGCACTGATCTCTCAACCACCAATGCAAGACAATATTCAATATATTGTTTAATATTATTACAATACCAACATGACATCATTTAATATCTGCCTATAGATCCCTTTTAGGTAGTGAATCTATTTTTCAGTGATTTGGCTAATATTTAAAACAGGAATTTCAGGTTGATAGCTTGATAGTAAAAATGGAGTAAATGATGGCTGATGGAGGAAAAGTGTATTAAATATCCAAATCTCTTTATTTATGAAAGCCATAAGTTAGAAATTAATCTGGGTCTATAGATAAGATAGCATTGAATAGAAATTTATTAAGCACTACTATTTTGCAACTATTGATTATTCAAGCTTACACCAGGTGGCAGAATTGGATTAGGGGAAAAATATTTTCTATTTAATAATTTCTAACAAATAATAATGTTTCTGGCTTTCTTTGACATTCAAAATATAATTTCTAAATTTATATATTTTTTATTTATTAAATATTTAACAGTTATTCAACCTAGTGCAAACTCTTTGTGAATAAGGTAGTGGGAGTTGATATATTTTAATATAAATAGTAAGATATAAATAGTAAGATTTTATGTCTATGTATTATAAAGATTCATAAAGATTTTAGATTTAAAAAAGCTAAAATATAACATTGCAACATGACAAATAAATAGATCACGTGTATTATTATTCTCTTTTTTTCTATAAATATCTAATATTTTACTTAAACTTTAAAACTTTTATTTTACTTCACACATTTCAAAGAAATGAATAAAAATATTATCAAGATGCATTTTTGGTATGTGTATGAATGGATTCTATACAATGGAAAATATTTTTCATAATTAATATTAAACCCTAAAACTTTTAAACTCTGATAAAGTTGTATGACAAGCAGTGGAGTGTATTTTTAAAAACAGTCGACCTTTTTAAAAATTTAATTAGTTTAAAATAATGTTAAAAACATCTCTGGTAGATTACATATTTATAAACAAAAAACTCTACCATATTCAATATACCAATATATACACATATAGCTAGTTTACTGCACAAATGCCATCCTGAATAGCATTCAACACATTTAATTTTTTAACTATTAATTGGATGAAGATGGCATGCATGGTGTAAGATTGTTATAACTTTATATATATATAAAGGGATTCCACCTTTATTGTTAAAAGGTTTCCTTGACAACAGTTTGAGATTGTTGATTGATACAAGGATTGTCTAAGTGTTGACTGAATTCTAATGGCTATATATATATATATTAGTATATTGAATATTGTAGACTTTATTTCAGTTTTTTTATTTACTACATTTATTTTATCTGATTATATATATGTGTGTTTATTTGAATATTTTACTATAAAAAATAATTGTTTAAAATTATATAATTCTATAAATAATAGCATTAAATATATGCACACAAACTGAAATGATATAAAGTTTTTCATAACATATGAATTCTTTCTTCACTTGTTCCATATTGTAAAAATCAAATCATTTACCCAATTGGACAAAATAATTGCAGGTTATTGAAAGATTGTTTGTACACTAGGTTAAAAGAATGTTTTTATTACTTTATAAATAAAGGAAATATCGACAAACTAACTCCTAAGTAAATTATGTTACATACAATTTAATTTCTAACATGGGATCTTATAAATAATTTATGCTTAACTTTACCAAGCAATCAATTAATCATTTTAAGATTATCAGGATCATATTTTCTTTATGGTAATATAAAATTTGATACCTACATATTTCATCTCTTCTCGAGCTTTTAATTTTACCTACATCATAACAATTGAATAAATAATTATGCATTATTCCAAAGAAGTTTACATCTCTTTAATTTGCTTGCCTATATATATATGATCTTTAAGATTTTGCTGAAAGGCAGCTCCTGAACATCAATCTAGACCACTTGTAACATAATGTTTCTATTACATGCTCTGTTTCTTAAAATTTCATAGATATCTCTATTCTTGAAATCATCTATCTACTTTTATCTTCTATATCTATTTATTTCATCTCCATTCTATCCTCAACCATGTTCTTGATAGTTTATATACTTTGAAATATACATTGATACAATTTCTTTTTTTAATTTTTTAAAAATAAATAACCACTGCTACATGCTTTCTACAATGTCTTTCTTTTTTTTTTTTTAATTCTTTTAACTTACTCTATTTTAAAATCATATTTTTACAGAGTCATTTTATTTTATCTATCTATCCATAACTGTAATTTTTTGTATAAAGAAAGGCTCTGAACAAAATACTATAGTCAAATCTTATATTAGACTTAACCTACCAAAGACTGCACAAAAACTTGTAATTTTTATTTAGAATCTATTTACTAATTGCAATTTTTATTTCTAACTTTTTTCATCATTACATCCAGCATCATTTAATCAAATTTTTTTATAACTTTGTCCAATTTTCATTCATAAACTTTTAATTATTCCATCTATCTTTAGTTAGTATTATTTGAATTTATTATTGTTTCAGTCTCAGTACAACTTCCAATTATTCTAATTAACATTCTCAACATCAGTGTCTGTATTACTGGCATCTCATTCTCAAGTATAATGCATTGAGATTTGTATTTTCTTATTTTATCTTCATGTTTAATAAGGCTTTTTTTTTTTAATATCCCTCATCTATTATTACAAACATGCCCAATTTTGTTTTTTTAATTTCTTAATAAATGCCCTTTTAATTTATTTTTTTTTAGTAGCTAAGTGTTTCTGTGTTTATATTTTCAATGAATACTTCTTTTTTTATTTTTAATTGAATAACACTAAAGTTTTTAAGATTATTTATATACAAGTATTATCATTTCTTTATCAAGTATTATCATTTCTTTATCTCAGTTGTTTGCTTTTTTTTTACTCAATCTATTTTTAATGCTATATAATAATTAAATAATATTATTTCCAAGTAGTAAATAAATGGTTTTAATTTAAAAATAGCCCACAATCAACTTGGCTAACTATCTAATTATGGGTTATTTTTAGATAGACAAGAAAGATTCTTATTAAATCTGCTTTGTTCCAATGCATCTTTACTATTGGTATGAGAAATATCATGCTTTTAGATATTCTAAACTTATTAGTAATTTTATTTATTACTTTTATGTACAATCTTAAAGTAATTCATATTTGACATATTAAAAAGTCATGTAATGGTGAACAAAGATGTTTGTAGACTCTTCCAACAATAACTTAGCTATTGATAAATTCTTCTACACTGGATATATTTTTGACACCAAATTAACCTTTTATCTGTATATCTACTATTAAGAAAGTTAAACAATTAATGGTAACAGTACTGCAGTTCAGTGCCACAAATAATCATAATAGAATATTTTAATGGTAATTTTACTGCAGAATTGAAGATATGCCAAAAGATTTCAATTTAGTTTTTTTTTTTTTATCAGAGATAAATAAGCATTTTTTTATTGCTGAGTTTATTATATTTGTATGGTTTATATTTATAAATTAAATAATTCATTAATTTTTTTTTTGTGGTTTAGTGGAATCAAAACTATCATGCATTGATTAGTAGTTAGGAATTTTTTTAAAAAAAAATTCAAATTGGTCAGACCTGTTTTCATCGAGCTACCACTTTGGTGCTTGAATGTCATTTGATTTTTTCAAGAAAGTAATCTTATGAATATTTTCTAAGCCATTGATTTGGTATTTAAGGCTGACATAAAAAGGATGATGATTTTTTCTCAAGTGGTAGAATTAATATCAACATAAATAGCCCTTGAGGATCGATTAATCTGAATTACTTAGATGAATACTAATCCACTTTCATAAAAAAAACTTTTGACTGTAATATGATAAAGTATTCTTCTCTGGATTGGATGGGGCATGTTCCTAGGTGTTTAATGTGAAATTGACTTTATTTTATTTTAAAATGTTATACTCTGCCTGGCGTAATGAAGTGGCAAAGTCTAGAACTCGAGATCCATGGATTGTGTTTCTAGCTCTGTTACTTTTGGTACTTAAATTTTGTATTAACTTCTAAAGAGTAATAAACCACATATTTTACTTTTATTTTAGTGAAATAATATTTATAAGAAAAGATAGTCACGTAATGTTAAATTTAATGGTTTAATATTTATTTAACTTAAAAAATGGTCATTATCGATTTTAGAGAGATCCAACTGTTTGCTATTTAAAATTCAAATTGTTCAACATTGGTCTCCACATTTGAAAGTAAAAAAAAAAAAAGTTGAAAGAACATTAATTTGTTTAGCTTTGCACAGTGTATTTTTAGAAGCTGCTATATTCTGTAACAGAAATAAGCAATGCCTTTCTAATTACCGACTAGAGAACATTATTCTTATTTTAATCATGGCTTAAGTACACATTGCTTTAATATGGATTTATTTATCATTTGAAATCTAATCAAATACATGTCTTTAATTTCTTTTTCTGAAGGATTCAGTAAAAGTCAGATGTGTATAATTAAACAGTTTAATTTTGTAAAATTTTTTATCTTGTTTAGTTTTCCTATAACACTGAACAATCTACTATTTCCTAAAACATTAATTAACTTGGAACTGTTATTTCAAATTATCTTGGAAACAGGAAAAAGTAAATCAAATAAAGTATGTTACAACTTTCAAGAGTCCAGTTTTTAATCAATTAGTTAATTGGTTGTCCAGTATAAAAGAATTAATCTTTATTTCGTCAGACAGTTAAAGGATTTTTGTTGGAAAAAGTTATTTCAAATTAACTTTAATTGTAAACTTTGTCTTTAGAAATAAAAGAATAATAATTAAAACACCGTACTTTGTATTTGTTTGCTTTTGTTATGGCTGCTGCGTTATTTGTTTTGTAAAATCTGGTTTGTAATTCTTTAGCGTTTCCTGATTGTTTTAAAGAAGTTGCTTAATAATAATGTTTTTTTAAAAAAAAAAACTAAATGGTAATGTTTAAAAAAAAAAAGATTTATTGTTCACTGTGTGCTTTTGAAAAAAAATTTTTTTAATTAATATTGAAATAAATCTGCTTCTGGTATTTGAGCTTTCCCGGTGTAATCTTTCTTGGGTGTATGAAGTAAAAATCTACAAATTCTTGGATGTCTAAGTTTATATTTTTTGCATCAAGTATTAGATGGATGTGCATATATATACAAAATCATAATAATAAATGTATTTTTGTCAAGCATTGTTAGCTGAGAGGGCAGCGCAGCCGCATTGCAAGCAAGCAATTGTTTGCAGACTGTTGATGCAGGTTCGCCTCCTAGCCGATGCTATGACATATGAAAAAAATAATAATAATAAATGCTTTTAAAAGTTTTTATTTTGTTTTTGTTTTTTACGGAAGAGTAATCAATTTCAAATATTTATGTGTAAAGTCTTTCCCAAGGCAATGTTTACAGATGTTTTGTCAGAAATATTCTTGCAAAAATATTTTATTACAACATTATGCTCTGAGTGATTTTATTCAATGGTAGGCAGTAAAGTCAAGAGAAAGATTAATGGAACCCAGCTTACTCTGGACTTCTGGTACTTTGAACTCTTTATGACCTTTATGATACTATAAAATAATAAATATTTGCTTGATAAGATTCATAAGTGATGAAATAAAAAATATAGTAAGGATTTTTTGATATACAATACTCATTAATCCTTAGTTGATCTACATTTTAATTGTCTAATTCCTTTGGATAAATACAAAGTAATTTTTATGTATGATACTAAGCTGTTACAAGCACCTTAATTTCAATTTATAATTAGAATTAAATACAATAAATGCAAAATTTTGAGATTTTAGTACACTTCTATCAAGGACTATGTAAAGAAATAATGTTAATGGAATTCTGAAGGTTTCTGTTGCTGATGTTTTAGCTGTATTTATATATTGAACTATTTCATCGTCTAATATGAGTACTGAATGTCTTTAAAAAAAAATAACTTTATTTAAATATTTGAAATACATTCAACTGTCAGTAATAGCACCTAGATTAATATATGTGCAATGTTTTGAGAGGTATTATTCTCTCCTCTTCTTTGGGTGTTGCTGGACTAACCAATTCCCAGTACTAGCATAGGAATCTAACCTGGACCCTTGGATTCTTCAGTATTGAATTTTAAGGTAACACTTTAAACAACTGAGCCATACTTCAAAGGCAACAGTCAGTAGAAATTTCATATACTTATCTAAATTAGGAAGAACCTTGTGGATAAGTATATGAAAATTTCTACTGACTGTTGTCTTTGGCAGGATGGCTCAGTTGGTGAGAACGTTACTATAAAATTCAATATTCATGAATCCAAGGGTCCAGATTCGATTCCTCTTCTAGTACTATCATCAGTTAGGCCAGAAACCCCTCAAAAAGATGGGGAAATAACATCTCTCAAAACATGCATGTACTAACCTGTGTGCTATTACACAGTTGAATATAATTGGAATATTTAACTAAAGTTAAATATTTCTAAAGATATTCAATACTCTTCTTAGAAGCTGGTGGAAATAGTCCAATATATAAATACAATGTTAATGAAACTCTTTTATGAATACTACATAAATTACATTCATTGAAAAGATTTGTGCATAATTTTGTAGAATTTTATAATCTTATGTATCTCTTATTTCTTATATTAGTGGTATAGTATTTTTTAAAACGTTTTTAGAAAAACTTAAACAGTGAATTTTTAAAAACCATTGTATCTGTTTGCTTTGCTTGTATATTTTTAATTGGCTTCGATAATATATAAAAATAGAAATTAAGTAAATGTACAATTTTATAATTTGCTTTAAAAGTTTTTAATATATTTTTAAGCTGTTTTTTTTTTTTTTAAAAAAAAAAAAGAAAACTATTATTTTTTTTATAAAAAATAAAAAAATCTGAATTGTTTAATTTGTGGTATTTCCTGCATTTTTTACGAATATAAAAACTGGACACTGACAAAGTAGAAAAAGAAATATAGGGATGCTTTTGAAATGTGATTCTAATAGGGATTTTTGAGAAATCCACAGATAGGAAAGATGACAAATAAATCATCTATTATTAAACGCATTTAAACATTAAAATAACCAGAAATACTTTGGATGGACTTTTTATATCATATTAATCAATATGTGTGTATTTGAGATTATTCTGTAAAAATATAAATCTATTGCCTAGAATTGACATAAAATTTATGGCACTTAAAAATAGTATAAATAATAATAGGTTTATGAACGTAAAACTTTTCATATAGATTCAAAAAATTATTATTATTATTATTATTTTCTATTTCTCACATCTCTAATAGTTGTAATATTGATTTCCATGGTAAAATGCTTTTTTAATTTGTCTTTCAATAATTTCTTATGTTTAAAAAAAATATAATATCTAATCCCTATTATAAATGATTAATTTTTGTTTTTATTGTATTTTATTATTACTGCTGCTGCTACTTTTTAGAATAAGTACAATATATTGTTATTGATATTAATAAAAGACATTGTGATGATAGATAGTGTTTTCAGAAAACTATACATTTAGATACAAAATAAATCTTCTGGGCATTCATGCAGAAAAATAACCTATATATTTTAAATTTTGCTTTTAAGGCTTAGAATACTTTTGATCATAATCATAGCAGATTACACCAGTGAGGTGAACCAAGCTTGGCAGGAGGATAAAACAAGATAATTTTGTTTTTAAATTTTAACAACTTAAAACTCAAAGAGTGTTGAACAACCATTAACAAGTTGGAAAAAATTGGTAAACATTTCTGTTACTGAAAATATGTTGTCAAAAGAAATTGTAAGGTCAAATATTCTGGCCTTAATAATGTCATTTCAAACTCTGAGATATCAAAAACTGAGATGAAAGATTCCCACAACCTTCTCCAATAAAAACTTTAAAATCTCAGACTCAGATAAATGCTATAAACATACAGTAGTAATTACTAATATTTTGTGAAAATCATAAGGTCATTTAAAAATATTAGCAAATGTGAAACAAAAAAAAGATACATCAAATAGTTGATATAATGATGCAGGGCCTAAATCAGCAACATTTTGCTTGTGCACACACACACACACACACACACACACACACACACCCCTCTCTCACATATATAAAATACTATTGAAGTGAACAAATGAAAATAATACACACAGAGAGAAAAAGAACTTATTTCTCAGCACTGATACTTACATTGTTTTTGGGGGGAAATTATTTAAGCCTAGATAATTGTTGAGCCTTATTATGAATGTGATCGCAGATTTGTTTGACTCGACAGATATCCAACAAATAAGAGACAAACATTTTACAATGGAGCACTAAA
The DNA here is from genome assembly GCA_028023455.1 of Epiperipatus broadwayi. Lineage (NCBI taxonomy): Eukaryota > Metazoa > Onychophora > Udeonychophora > Euonychophora > Peripatidae > Epiperipatus > Epiperipatus broadwayi. The sequence goes on from JAQFVV010000830.1 coordinate 91,310, forward strand.
ATTTTCAGTGAAGGCTATAATAGCAATAATAATACTAAATGTGTTGATCTTAATCTAACAAGATTAATAACTGATAAAATAAAGCCTACTTCATTTAGTAAGTTAAATGATTACTGGTATAAAATATTTTCAAACAGTTCCTCTCCTACCATCATCACATCAATGATCAGTTTTATAGAAACTATGATTTGTCTGATAAGCAATAACTATTATCTCAACCATCACTATATAATTACTTAGCAGAGTTGCAAAAATATAATATGATTAAGGCCGTTAAGTCAACAGTTCTTTCATAGGACTAAAATATTTCACGAAATACCATTGAAAGAAAATCAAAAACATTATTAAACACTTAAACTTAGAAATGATTTATTATGTGATGAAAAATGCAAATCCTGTTCTATATGAACATTTTATGCACAGTTCACATGCAGAGTATCAGTGTCTGGCTTGTGGAATCCTATATTGATTCTGGTCCTGGCACTCCTAAGCAAAAAAAACCATTTGAATATTTTTTTTCTTTTTTGTTATGAAAGATAACCAATCATTAAGATAAAACAGAATCACTAATAAGATGAACTTTTTATTGCATCTTTATGCATTTCACATGTTGCATCTTAATGCAGCCTGGGTGATTGTGTAAATTTGGCAAATTTGATCACCCATGTAACAATGAAGAAAAAGACTAGATTAATGGAAAATGCAGTGTGTAGGAATTAATTTACCTACTTTATATACCACTAAATATTTTATTATACATTCTGTGAATTAATACAATCTATTGACAGTATCTATTTGAAGGTGGAAGAAATAGAAAGTTAAAAAAAATCAACCAAACTAAAGGCATTATACCTAATACCATCAATCAATATATAAATTTAGAAATCAAATCCCTAAAGCCATCTGTGCATTTTCAATTCTAAAATTCCATTGATTGATCTAAGACCAATATGCAGGGTTCAGCTTTCTTTTTCCACTATGACATTGTTTACACAAAATTTTTAATTAAAAAACATATATATATAATGTAGAGATTGAAATCTCATCTTATCTGCTTACTAGAATAGGAAAGAGCCTAGACACCTTATTAAAAATTAAACATGCCAGGAAGAATCACAATTCTCATCATTTAAATGCAATCTGTACAGGGTAAGCATTGCCATAATCAATATGCATTATCTATAAACTGACATAAAAAGGATCTCATCTGTTGATATAATATTTAATTAACCACCACTGATATATTTGTCCTACCAGAAACAAAGATCTCTTTGCCAACTGAGCCAGTTATTATTAGTGCTCTAAATAGGAACTACATCTTTATTCATGAACCAAACATCATATTGCTACAAGGCATAGAAGTTCTGGTAAGTGAACAGATTCAAACTTAGGTCATAGGCATAAGTATGATAAATAAATGAGATATACACTATGAGGCATATTTTTTTGGTTTTATGATAGGTAAATGTTAAAATATATGATTACTATAATATTAGAAACACAGTGTTTATGAGGCCAGAGAAATTGAAATGACAATGCTAACAGAATTATATAATAATTAGTTATTTATACATATTAAACCTTTGTTGTTTTGATTTTATTGAATAATATATTTACTTATTTCATGTTTTAATAATGAATGATACTCAATATTCTGATTATGCATTAAATATTAAAACTTATTAAAATACAAGCGTCAGAAAAAATTGTATTAAAAATATGACAGCCATTGTCGTAACGATGACTAATTACGTGTTGATAAAATCCTGTTATTTTGATTTTTAGACTATCCATTGAAAGGAAACTTAATAACAAGACATATTTATTATTCATACTTATAAATAGTAAATAAAACATGTAAAATTATTATAATAAATAAAAAATAAATAGTATTTAGTATTGCATTATATTTTTTCATCCATGATAAATAGCTCTTTAATTTGGAATCAGACCTTGTAATTAAATTTAAAACCTATGAGAGACAATAAAATTTGTAGCGATAATAGGGTGAATTTTATATGAGATATTGAATTTATATTTTTAAAATAAATGAATCTGCGCATAAAATTTCCATTATAAAAAATAAATACATTGTACAGGCTTAAACTTGCATTTATATATGTAATATATGCAGGATTCGAACTCAGACTTTCACACGACCCACTACTTTCAGTGCCATCTCATATTGCTGACCCACCTGATCACACACATGTTATAAGAATAAAAAATGATTTCTATCTCTCTCTTTATACAGAAACGCATATTTGGATGTATAACATATGTAGATATTTTAATTAATAAACAAATATGTTTTATTTGGGGGCAAGGGGACTATAAATAAATTCTGACATAAGTATTTATTTACTGGAGAAATTAAGGATTGTGTTTAAATGTTGACCCACTAATCTTGAAAATAAATCTTTTGTATTTCTTGATTCTTTTTTAAATAAAAATTTTAATTTCATTTGAAGTTTGAAAATATTATTTTTTACTAAAATATTTTTTTATATAAAAAAACTTAACAGCAATATATAGTGAAAAAATTGTTAATAACTAAAACTAGCACTCACATGTATTAGAGACAAAAAACTGGGTTATGCAAGAAAAGATTCCTTAGGTCATCATTCCTTTGACTTCATAATTTCTAAGGACCAAGTTACTTACAAATACATTAATGCGATTTTTGAAGTCAATATTGATATATAGAAAGCATTTGACTATTCTTAAACAAATGACAATTTTTATTGAAAGAATCAAAATATTTTATTTTAAATATAAGCAAATTTTATTCAATTAAAATGTGTTAAGACTTACTATGTGTTAAAAACATCTCAATAGTATGGATACTTTGGTTATTGAAACAATGTTATACAGATAGCTTTTGATCATATTATTCAAATGTTTGCATATAAACAAGGCCAAAAAAAATCACTATTAACATAATAAAGTTGCCAGTAGTTTTACTTTCAAAAACAAATTTATTGCACATTAAGACCAAAGAAATACAGACCTAGAAGTATAAAACAAGTAATTGATTATGAGATAGCATGCAAAAACAGAAAAAAAAAGAAGATGGTATATTTGAGTTGTTGTTTGCATAGGAAACATTTGTGATTTGTTTGTTGTTTCAAGAACAAACCATAGAAGCATAATTTGTCTAAAGTTCATTCTCTTTGTTCCCCAATTCCAATATCTATTTGTGATAAATGCAGCAGGGAAGATTAGAATGAGTTGCTGCTAGTAGGTAATATTAGTATTCATGTTTCAGTTTTATAAAATGTAGACAACAGCCACCCGACAAACAGCGAAGTTGCAGAAAAGCTCCATCTAATTACAATGGAGTCCCGGGTTTGCACAACTTTAAATGGGTCAACAGTGTGCATATCTGTATCCCTTTTCTTGTTTAGTATTTGCCAAAATGCTGTGAATATTATTCAAGGTTTCAGCCTGGAACACCAGCTTATAGCGCAGTGCCCAGATGGAAAAATTAATTATGGCCAAAAACCAGACCTCAGTAGTTTTATAGAAAATAAATATTAATTACTGTTATTATAATATTTAAATTCAAGTATAATTTATATACTTGGAGTTTAGATGTAATGTAGGGGATTTGAATACAACTTTCAAGCTCTTTTCAATCTATTCTATCCCATATAACCAATACACATGATCCCACACATGTGAAAAAGGTAAGTTCTGGTTAAAATAATCTTCAATATATATATATATTTCATGTTGAACCAGCACTTATCTTTTTCATAAATGTGTGGTCATGTGTATTGGTTATATGAGATAGAGTAGATAACTGAAGATAGCTTCAAAGTCTGGGTTCAAATTCCCTATATTACTATTATTATATTAGGTTTGGCATGGGCAATTTTTATTTGGGTTTTTCAAATCTGATACTGTTTATTATTTTTATTTTTTGCTGTAATAATCAATAATATATAAAAATAATTGTTTAATTTGTATATTTTGGAGGCCTATCAAGATCTTTTTCTTCTGTTCAGCATTGTTTCATGATGTCCCTATTCACATCAACAAAAATTAAAACAGGCAAAAACTCACCATATGTATTGCCACACAGCAAGCTAATCAATGGATGCTGCCAGAAGGCTTATGCATAAAATTCCCATCTAGTGCATACTCATCCAATATCCATTGATTACTCTAGCTTGATGTGTGGCAATACTTATAGTGAGTTTTTGCCTGTTTTAATAACTGTTATAAGAAAACAAAACAAATGGTGATCATGTGATGTTTATTGGTTTAACAATAAAAGTTGCATGTTACTTTTTAGAAAAATATACAAATTACTTTAAACATTAACTATGGTATGTCTACAATTTTAGAAAATTTAAATAATATAAAGTGTCTACAGTCATTTTGCTGCTATATATTTTCTAAAAGACTTCAATCCATTGTCTGCAATAGTAATTCTGTTGCCTTTTACTCTCAGCTGCATTCTTTCAATGAAAGTAGTTGATACTGCATCTTTCAATGCATATTTGAGATAAGATTTTGCCTCTCCATGATATCTATGCTCAATTTTATTATAATTTTTTCATACAATCTAATGTTTTCATATTTTTTCCCAAAGATATGTCTTTATATATTAATATTTTTTATTAGACATTTATTAGACTAGAGATTATCCAATACTTAATAATCTTTCTGTAGTGTAATTTTCACTACTCCACTTTCATGCAAGGTAGGGATTGTTTTATATCTGCTTTTAATATCTTGTGGCCGGATGTAAACATTTGACCAAAGATATGTAAAAAAGATCTTTATAATTTTCAATTCAATATCATGATACCCATAAAACTAAATATATTTTCAAATATTATGGAAACAATCTTGGAAGATTTTTTTATGTTAAATTAATAGAAATAAATTTATAATCCACAGATGTACAATGAATGTGACTGAACAAACAATTCTATACACGATTGATTTGCTTTATGCAGAAATAACACAGCAATAGCCCATTGAAATTTGGAGGGTGCTTCGATATTCAGGACTACTTTTCTATCTAAAAAGTTACTTTGATATTTCACATTAGTGCACCTTCTTGAGTTGATAACCACACAAACCAAAAGTATTTATTTACCAATCTTTTTTTTATAATTGTAACTATGCTTTTGATTTTGAATAATCTTCATTAAAACAAATATTTAAAGATTTCATTCAAAATATTAAAAAAATATTTTATACATTACAGTTGAATTGAGACTAATAAAAGAATCACCACCATATTGAAAATTTTATAAACAAGAAAATAAAAATTCGTTTTCATCAGTTAAAATTAAATTCTCTCTAATAAACCTACACTACATCTTGTAGTCTGCTCTATAATATATCCTCCTATAAACTATTCAAAGACCACTGCTTTTAAAACAGAAACAAGCAATCACTTTTGACTTTTGCAAATGAAGATCTAAATTACTAATAGTTACTTAATAATTTTTGCCTGTAACAGATTTAATACTTGAACATTCCATATCTAGAAAAAATTGACTTCTAAAAACAAAGGCAAAAAAATGAATGCTATAGTTAAAACGTGAGTGTCCATTTTAAAACTTTAGTTACGAAAACTAAAAAGTTTTAAATAATTGAATTTCTTTATTGTGGGAGAAAAAAGATTGCTAAAGTAACAAAATTCATAAAATGTTAATTTCAAAATGGCTCATCTATCATCATGTTGTTTCTGAGATTGCTAATCCACTTGTAACATGGTCACTTTTTATTTTTTACTTAAAGATATATACTCCAGTACTTTTGTTAATATGATTAAATAAAAATTAAACTCAACTGCATTAATTACCCTGAAGGTAATTTGACTGTTTGTTGTGAAATTGCTGGGATTAATTATAGAGAATAATACATCAAATTAATTAAGCAATAAATTAACTTCTCAATTAGCATTTATCTTATCTATTAAAAAATAATATATTCTCTTAATTAAAGCTAAATAATTTATGGACAATTATGAAATTATAAAGACATAATGAATAAAGATCAAATTTCACATAGAAGTTAGACAAATAGGATATGTAAAGACAATTTCACTCAAAAATCTTTAAACACATAAATGCACTCATCTGTACTAAATAGTAATGACATTTTTATAAATAACAATTTTGACCATCTCTAACTTGAAAGAATTTGGATAATCATGAATTATTTATTCAAAAATATTGTTGAGATATTTTCTTAAACAATTTCTTTTCGCAGAGATGGTGTATGTTATTGCTTTGAAGATTAAACACATTTTAGGATTATCATCTTTTAATAAAAAATTAGATGATTCAATATATATGGAAATATATATGTGCATACATATATTTGTTTTATATGCTGTGTTGTTTTATATAATATAAACTCTAATGGTAAGGAAAGCAAGTCATACATCACATGACTTAATTAGCTTGTAGCTACAAATGTAATATAATGAGCCTGATAATAGCTCTAAACAACCCTTTTCAATAAATGCCACAAGAGAAAGCAGTTAAAATCTCTATCTAGAATTATCCCTATCCCCAAACTGGTTTCAAGCTAATGACTCTTGTCAGTGAGGCGTTCAGATATTCAGACACCAAATCCAGTGTTTGAATGTCCTAGCACCTCACTGACAAGAGCCATTAACTTAAATTGTTTATGATTGTTGATTAATATATTCTGCAAAAATTCAATAGTGCACAACACTCCATTCTTCTCCACAGTACCAAGTCCACCAATTTTTACTATGAACCATTTGTTTTCTGTTTCTGCCAAGTAGAAAATGCCATTCTTTTATTGTGAACAAAGAAATAATATCCAAGAAGAAAAAAAGGTTTCTTTCTCTGAATTTGTTGCATATAATGTTAAGCAGAGGTAATAATAAAAGGAGTTCAAGTACAGATACACAAACTAATTTTTAAAAACTGTGATGCTTTGTTGACATATCTTAAAAGTTTAAGAATAAATATACACTAATTCACTTCACAAAGTTAATTCAACAATATGAACTGTTTTTCATTCCATGAACTGCACTTTGAAAAAAAAATCATATAATTATTAATATTTTTAAATAAAATAATTTCCTTTACAAAACAAAATTTACTAAAAGCATTTATACCAAGTTTAAACCTTGACAATCCATTGTTTACAAAAAAATATGTTATTTTAATGTCTTGAAGAGTTCCCACATCTTTATTTAAAAATCATTCCCATAGTAAACTTTATTATTCTAACATCACAAACTGGTATTACAATTCTTTTTGTCTTTTAATTGAAAAATATATCATGTATGGATGCCTAGCTAGATTTTTGAGACATTGTTTGATTCTATTTTTTAAAACATTTATAGTTATGGGTAGGTAGAGGGATATCTAAATTAGGCTACCCTAATATAAACACTCATTTGTCAAGTGAGACTTCTTTCCAAATTCAGTTCTAAATAATGATCATAACAAAGAGTTATCAGCTTCTAAATCTTTTCTGATCATTGTTTTCAAAATGTTTAAAGCTTTGCACATTACATATTTATAAATACTCATGCATAACAATTGAAAGAAAACCATAGAATCAACATTGCTTTTTATGTAATTAAAGAATGAAAATGTAATTGTATGTTCACTGTCATATTATCACAATCAGAATAAAAAATGATTGATGGCATAAAAAACTAATGTTGATTAACTCTATAAGACATTAAACTAAGAAAACAAAAAAGGAGAATCGTGTTAAGCTAAAAAGCATAGAAAGGAGTCATAAAGAATACTTTGTATAAGAAATTCTATCTAGATTTTCATAAACTAATATCACAAGATGTTCTTTTGTTCCAGACAATGCATATTGTTTTTTGATAATTAACAGTTATACCTGAAAATAAATTTCACTATTTGTAGATTCGTTTTTAGCCTGAATCAGAACTAAACATAGTATATATATATATATGTTACTATGAATATTTCTATTAAGAACAAATATAAAAGATACTATCCGAATTCATCCATGTTTATTTAATAGTAGTATTATAGCAATATTTCAGCTAGATTCAATCTGCCAATAACTGGAAAAGAAATGTTATTTTTAAAAGAAAGATTGTAAAAACACTGTATGCAACAATACTTAAATGAAGATTAAAGACTCATCCATTGAAAAAACAAAAATATAAATTTTTAAATATAAAAGAAGGGTGGCATTAGATCAGATTTAAGTGATAGTAATTTACATATATCATTACAGTTATTGATGTAGTCTGGTTTATTAAGAATTTAAATGGCTTTTCTAACTTTTCTATCCAGATATGACATTCAATAGCAAAAAAAATATCAAAGAAATCACTAAGATTCTTAAAAAAAAACAGACTGTCCACAAATTATACATGTAAATTACATAGAAAATTGGAAAAAAAATTAATCTTATTAATCAGAATATCCTATCGATTTTAATTTTTTTTTCATTCACTGTCATGCTCTTCTTTTATATTTTATGGAATTTAATTTTTGTTTTTTATTTGCGTAAATCTTTAATTTTGTTTTGTATCCTGCAATATCACTATAATATTGTTTTTTAAATAATAACATTCTTTACCTTTATAATAAGGAGGCTTTCCAGCTTGTCACTTCATCTTATATAACTAATACACATGAGGGTATGTGTGTGTGGGAGATGATGACCTGGATCAATTTATTAATGCTGGTTTAGCATGAGATACATATATTAGAGATATCTTTTTCACATTTATGTGATCATGTGTATCAGCTATATAAGATGGAATGGATAGCTATAGGGAGCTGGAAAGTCTGAGTTCAAGTTCCTTTTAATTACATTAAGTTTAGTACAGACAATGTACATGTATTTGAATATTACATATGCAGCCTGTATTTGGTCCATCTTTCTTCTGCATATTTAGATGGGTGTATTAAGATCCTATATATGAGAGTTCAGAGTGACTTAAATTTAACATCAATATGACAATAATATTGGCATCAACAAGGGCTTTGAGCATTCTACCATTGATTTCCAATGATATGGATGGCTGATGAGTTGGAGAATGGAGAAGATTGAAGCTTATCCATTAGAATTTGAGAATTTGTTATCTTAATATAAGCTGAGCACTGATTGAATATATGTGGCAGATGATGATTTGGACCAACTGATGAGTGCTAGTTCAGAAAAAATACATATACTGGAGATCATTTTTCACGTGTATGTGGTCATGTGTGTCCATTGTATAAGATGGAATGGATAACTGTAGGTAACTGGAAAATCTGAGTTCATATTCTTTACAATTAGATTTGTTTAGTATTGACAATATATGTGTATTTGAATATTACATATATGTATCACAAGTAGTATTGCTGGAATTAAGGAACATTAGATGGTAAGATAAGATTTGATTTCACATTTGAATTATAGTTAGCAATATGCAACTAATTATATTTCATATATATGTATGTATTTGAGTTTGGAATCATTATCTTGACAAGGCAATGTGCAGTCTATTAAGCTATATGCTAACAGACAATAAAAAAATCAAACAGTTTTTCCAATATCTTTTCACAATTGAACATTGAATAAGATATAGGGTATGTGAGCACAGACTTTCACTTGACCCACCACTCACCACTCTATCTCATATCACTGATACACTTGAACACATACATGTTGAAAAGATAAATAATCACCAATATACTATTACCATCTATTTTTTCGTTGATGATATGTAGTTATTTTTGTTTGTTTATTTACTAAATACAAATAATTGAATTTCTTGCTGAAGAATTCTAAGAAAATAGTAAACTTCTTTTATAAGTAACTATACAAATTAAATATCAAATTGTTGATTGAAAATAGGTTCCCTATCATTTTTAGCTAAAAATAAAATCACCACCAATGAACTAATTTTATGAATATTGTTTTTAATACTGTTTTTTTTTATTAATTGAATGTTTGAGAAATCTTTACTCCTAAGAGTTATTTAACGGTATTTAACTCATATATTTTGATAGAATATTTGGATATTAATCTCTTTTGTAATAAAGTACAGTGTGTGCGCAAGAATTTATGATAGGACTTAACTCAATATAAAAAAATAAAGCATTGTTTAATTAAAAATTCAATTATTCAATTTTGGGAATAAATATTTTCATTATTAAGTATCTTAATTTTATTATCATTGATTTATAATATAAGCTAAACCCTTATGTAAATTTAATCTGTAATGTTCAAACCTTTCATAATTAATACAGTAAAGATTTTAATACTGTTTTAATTAAAAAATACATCTTCTCATTATAAAAATTGTAATTAAAATTATTTGGTAATTAAATATTATGTGTGAATATTATTAATAATACTGTCCTTTAAATATTATTGTAATATTTTTTAATAATTAATCTATCCAACATTATGTTAATAAATCATTTACTTTATGTTTTTGTTAAATAACTTGCAAACATTTAATCGTTCAAACAAATATTTTACTTATTTGATTTTGATGCCATTTATAAATTAATAAGTCATTTATAATAAACATTAAATCATTTTTATTTTGATAATTTAAAAAAAATATTGTATTTTCTTTTTTAAAAAAAACTTTCTGAGTACCAAATATTATATGCTTTTTTTTTATTAACTTGCCATGTCTGTGTATGTTTCTGTTTCTATATCCACATTTTTGAAATTTAATCCAGCTGAGGATTCTTTTTTAGTTTTAATAAAATAATATATACAATTTTTTTTTTTTTAAAATAATGCTTTGATGTAGACAGTACTAGCTAACTAAAAGTAGAAAAATGACTAAGTAGTCTGACTAAAAAGTAGGAAAAAACCCTGAATCTCAGTTAATTTGCCATTTTTAGAAAATATCAGAAAACTTAAGATTCCAAACTTATATGACAATTGGAAATTGCAGGAATATTGTCATTTCATAAAAGCATTTGAGGCCTTTTTGATTTTTATGACTTATTTGAGCCTCAAATACCTTATTAAAATGGCAATATTTCTGCAATTTCCAAGTCTAAATACTTAAGATCTCTGATATTTTTCAAAAATGGCAAATTAACTGAGTTTCCTTTTTTTTTTCTACTTTTTAATCACCCAGTGTTATTTACATAAAAGCCTATTTTAAAAAAAAATTACATGATTTTTTTATTTTTAATTGTTTAATAAACTGTGAATTTTACAATTTAATAAAATAACTGAAATACAGGTTTATTATATATTTGTATCAATATATGTAATATATAGGGTATATGAGCACAGACTTTCACATGACCCACCACTCACACTCTATCTCATAGCACTGTTGCACTTGAAAAAATATTAAAATAATCAAATTATTTAAAACACTCTATTTTTTCCTGAGTCTTTTTTTTCTTGCATATTCTATATTATAGTAAATAAAAATAATAATATCACTGATACTTTGTTAGATTATATTGTAATACTGCAAAAATTATTTGAAATATTAATATTTTGAAGCCTAATTTGATAGATTTATCAGATATTGATATTTATTCATTCACATTTTAAACACAACTGTTAATTAAAAAAGATTTTATTAATTTTATGAAATGAATCTGCTTCTCCTAACCATTGAATTTTTAAAATGTTCTTCATTTTTTATTGTAATCTTATTTTTTCAGTATTTGCAAAATAAAATTCAAATATATTTTTTGAGAATTTATTTCATTTGTAAATATAAAGTTCTATCAGATAAAGTCCAATGTATTATATTCTGATTGCAGAATAACAGTTTAATACTAATGTTGAATGAAAGCTTACATAACTCTTACCAAGGATGACAATTAAATTTATCACAGTATATAAGAGTTAAGACATTTAAAGTAAGACCATTTAAGCATTAATGCAGAATTGAAAAATATTAAAAAAACATTTTTAAACTATTATTTTTGTAATTCCTTGCCCAATAAAAAAATATTGAAATTAAATTTTTACAATGTCAGATTCTGATAATATTTGTCTGTGTGGAGTACTCTCATTTGATTTGTGATTTATATTTTTTTTAAAAAAACATTTAAATGTTGCACAAAGGACCTCTTTAAAATAAAAAAATTGAATGTATGTTTTTCTGATATTTCTAGCAGAAATTGTTTTTTATCTATCAGAAATCTTCAATTCACTTATTTTAATCCAATTTAATAAAAAAAAAATGTGTAAGTAAAATACTTTTTAACTTTAATTATAATTAATATTTATTAACAATTTATTATATATATAATTTTACTTTAATTTTTTTCATATTTTTAATAAGTGTATTCATATCATTACTGACAATAAACAATAGTAAATATATAAAAATTTTATATTGTATGAATTCCTTTAAATTATATATATATATTTTTTTTTTTTTTTTTTTTTTTTTTTTTTTTTTTTTTTTTTTTTTTTTTTTTTTTTTTTTTTTTTTTCAAAATTTTTTTTTTTTTTTTATTTTTTTTTTTAAAAAAAAAAAAAAAAAAAAAAAAAAATAAAAAAAAAAATAATTATTAAATTTATTTTTTAAAAAAAAAAAAAAAATAATTATTATTTTTTTTTTAAAAAACACCAAAAAAAAAATTTTTTTTTTTCAAAAAATATTTATTTCCCCATTTTTTTTTAAAAAATATAAATAACAAAACAAACCCCCCCCAAAAAAAAAAAATAAAAAACAACCAAAAACAAAACCCACCCAACAAAACAAAAAAAAATAATAACTCTTAAAAAAAACCCCCACCAAAGATATTTTTTTAAAAAAAAAAAAAATTTTTTTTAAAAAAAACTTACAATATTTACATTTATTAATTTCTATTTTTATTTTGAAAATATAATTATAGAAATATAATAAATAATTATATTTTCTTTTTAAAATGTACAAAAAAATTGGTCTGAATGTTTATTTTCAAATGATTCATTATTTTATTTATCTAGAGTGGATTGTGTCAAAATTGTAGCTGAAATAAGTTTGGGATTTGTATATCAAAATGTAACAATTTACTATTAATAAATATTACATATAATAAAGATATATATGAGAGATGGTCATCTGGACCAACTGATGAGTACTAATTCAGGTAGAAATGCATATTGGGGGTCATTTGTCTTTTATTGTGTTTTTAGTTATAGGCTTTCAAATGAATGTGTGGGGGTGTGGAAGTTATTTATTATATTTATACAGATAGTTTAATATATTAAGATCAAAACAGATCAATAGAAGTCTTCACCACAAAACAATATATATTCACATTATTTTCTAATACTTCTTAATCAAGAGAAGGAGTTTTTATACATGGCATAGATTGTTCTGAGTTAAAAAATAAGACAATTTTAAGTTACATGTTTAAGGCGAAATGCATATTGACACATAATGTCTCATTCTGTTACAATGGACCAATCATATATAGTGATAGAATGAAATCCCATTTGGAAATTCATCTAAACAAATACCAAAGCTAGTAAAACATAGCAGATATTATATGACTAATGTAAGACATTATAAACGTTGAACTTATTGCCAATAAGAAGTGGATCATGATTATAAATATCCATTGTTATTAGTTGATAAAATTCAAATGTGGTTTTATTTTGTATAGGTTATGTCTGTAGCTACATTTGATATACATATATATTAGGATAAGATTACAATTATTGTTTGCTTGGTGATTTATTAAAAGACTATAGTACCTTTTTCTCTGAAGTAATCATTCTATCTATATTATTACATATATTATTATTATATGAGACAAATAAATGCAAATTCATTGATCTTAATGTTATATTAATGTGAAATAAATATATGAAAATAGTTTATAAATATGTGAACATATGTCTCATGCCTAATGATTATTTAATTAGATAGGATTTGAACCCAGACTTTCAAGCTTCCTTCATACATCCATTCCATCTTAACCAACCAATACATATGACCACATACATGTGAAAAAGATAAATGATCTCCAATATACATATTTCATCCTGAACCAGCACTTATCACTTGGTCGAGAACATCATCTCACACTTGGTTTATATTAAAACAGCAAATTTTCAAACTTTAAAGACAAGCTTCAATATTTTCCACTCTACAATTCTTCATCCATTTATATTATTGAAATTTGATGATGGCAAACAAGAGCTTTGAACATGCCATCATCGGATTTTCACTGATATGGATGGCTGAAGAATTGGAGAGTGGAGAATATTGAAGCCTGTCATTAAAGTTTGATGATTTTCTACCTTAATATAAACCAAGCACTGATTATATATATATATATATTTGGACCAACTGATGAGTGCCAGTTCAGCATGAAATATGTATATTGAAGTTCATTTATCTTTTGCACATGTATGTTGTTATGTGTAAGATGGAGTGGATGACTGAAGGGATCTTGAAAGTCTGGCTTTAAATCCTTTTTAATTACATCTAGCTTAAGTATATATACTATACTTGTATTTAAAATCTTATCTATTGATTATGTGAGACTTTCTCTATAAGCATATTATAATTCATTATATTATTAGTGAAAATATATATTTAAATAAATACTAATGGTAGATCAATATTATTTTATTTTACCATTGATGCCTAATGAACAGAAAGTGATTGAGATGTAGCTAATATAATCCAAATGAACATATTCATAGATACTTTTAATATTTTAAGCTTTATGTAATAAATATATTTTAAGCTTTTTGTAATGAATATACTCATGATAATATGAACAAGCTATAATTTGATATCGGATTTTAATTCAGATGTATTATCGTATTTGTATTTATATATAAATAAGATAACTGTTAGTAATTCTAGGGAAGAAATCTAGTGCAATATTAAATGTCTTTTCTATTAATAATATATTGGGTCTAATAAGGATCTATCTACAAACATGGTGTGGTGTGAATAATGAATATCCAACATGTAATAATAATATTATTATCATCGACATCATCATCATTATTATATTACTCAATTCAAATTTTGGGGTTTTTACATATTTACAATAGTATCAATAATTATGCGCTTTAAACGCTTGTTAAAGAAGTTATATTTATTAATAATTTATTTAAAGCTTAGCGCTTTCAAAGATCCGTGGCTTCATACTCATAGCTGTGTGCGGTTGATAATGATGAGGGAGAGTATTCAAATTTATGTTAATTAGTTAGATGTTTCAATATGTAATTAATTGTACAGTTAAATCAGTTTCTCTGAGACATGAGTACTCATATTGTCACTGGCCATTAAATTATAGATGTATTTGATTTTACATTTAATATTAATTCAAAATAATCTTTTTCAAAATTAAAAAATGTATTTATTCTTAAAAATTTATATACGTTTCTTTGCATAATAAATGGTGTATTTACTTATTATTATTATTTTTATTTATGATGTTGATCTGATATAAATCATTATGACAAATTAGATACAAAATGGATATTCTTTTTGTCAAACACGATAAATCTTTTTGATGGTCTGAAGTTATTGTAAGTGGCATTTGCTGTACATTTGAAAATTACAATTTTTTTATTGATTAAAAGCTTTTGGACTGAGAAAGTTTTAAGATTTATAAACACTAACAGTAAATTTAGTTTTTTGTTTTCTTTTGTTTTTAAACCCATTAAATAATTATCACAACTAATATTTTAAAATAATAAATGACTAGTAAAGTTTTATCAAATAGTGTGTAAATATATAGTCGCGTTAACTTGGTTTACATTACAGTACTATTTAACAAACAAAAACTATAATATAGTCATGAAATAGTAATGAAAACACTATAGGTAAATAATTAAAATTTTTGATAGTTTATCTGAAAGTCAGATATTTATAGAAACTAGAACGATTAGGTCATTAATTGGAAAAAATCATTAAGAAAAATAATATGACTGATACAACATATTAGATAATCATCACGTGATCACCATTGCCTTCTGGCATCCATTGATTACTCTGGTTGGCACAGGGGGGCACTACTGCATGGAGAGTTTTGCCTGTTTAATATTAGATAATATTAATAATAAAACCTCATTAACCTGAAGTCCATGATTCCATGACTTTTTCAGGTTATGAATTTATTTGGAATTTATAAATAGAGCTTTTACTTCTTCATTATAGATCTAAATTCTGCTAATATAAAAAAATGGCCCTTATTATTCATGTGTGTGTGTGTGTGTTTAAAAATGAGATATATTAATATTTAACTGAGGTTTAAAGTTTATATCCTTGCTTTAGACAGTCTCTAGTTTAATAAATGGTTAGTGATAATCATTACTGCATTTATATCAATATGGATGGTGGCAAAGTTGTGGTTGAAATGAGTTTGACATTTGTAAATCAATATGTAACAGTTTATTATATTTATTAATTGGGTGTTTTGTTTTGTTGTTTTGCTTTAATTTTGATTGTAAATTTGTGCACAGATTAACTTATTTATATAAAAAGTTAGATTACTTTTGGAATTTTTTTGATTATAGAAGTTTTTTGAAAAATTTAGATTATTTTTGGAATTTGTTTGGATTATAGAATTTTTTTTAATAACAGATGTTTAGATCTATGATATTCTACCCATATTTGGCAACATACTTGGGTTGTAAAATATTATCAGTAAAAAAAATAGTATTTAAAACAAAACATTTAGTTTTTCTTTTACTTAATAAGAGCAGATAAATGAAACTGAATTGAAAATGTCTATCACTATCCAGTATGAATAGAATTCAGACTAGCAAAACTTTGTTAAAAACTTAAAAAGAATTAAATGTTTTTATTTTCATTCTAATAGTATAAACATTATACAACCAGTTCTATTCTAATAATGTAAACAGTATATAGTCAAAACACAGAAACTAAACTCTCCATACAATAGCTCCACCAGTGTAGGCCAGAGTAATCAATGGATGTGAGAATGTTTGTGGGTAAAATCCCTATCTAGTGCTTATTCATCCAATATCCCCAGACTAGTTTCTATGTTGTGGCTTTCATCATTGAGGAGCCTTGGATCTGAGAGCACTGCACCTAGATCTTAGGAGTTTAATTTGGTAAGCATAAGAACTGGTGATCATGTGGTGTTTAATGATTTATATAGTCAATAAATAATCACATATATGAAATTAAAACAGAAATAACTGTTATCTCCCAGTGAGCAATGTATAAATTAGTAGTCAACCATCAACAAAAAAAAGAATAATACCAATCTATTTTTTTAGATTTGATGCTATTTTTTTTTTCATATGTCAAAGCATCGGCCAGGAAGCGAACCCGCAACAACTGTCTGCAAGCAACTTCTTGCAAAGCAGCTGCACTGATCTCCCGGCTACCAATGCTTAACAGATTTGATGCTATTTAAGTATTAATTTATTAACATTGTTATACATCAGAGAATATCTGTATCTTAGTTTAAGTAAAGCATAAATTATCTGAAATCACTAAAATATACTTAAACACTAATTTGTTGATATTTTTATAAATCAAAAATGGTTAACTATTAATTTATACATAGTTCATAATCATCATCATCATTTTCAATCATTATCAATCAGTCCACTGCAGGATGAATGTTTCTCCAAGTTCAATTCATCTTCTCCAATCTCTGCCCTCTCTTTTCTACATCATCTCAGCACACTCCCTTATTTCATCCACCCATCTCGCATGTGATCTTTTTCTAGGTCTTTTTCAAGAAGTAAACAATTATTTTTGCTTCAATTTCATATATATTATATTACGAACATTTATATTTCCTTTTATTAAACTGTTGTTTCATTTGATATTTAGGGGCTGATTAAAAAGAGGCACTATCTATAATATTTAAATAGTTATTTCAGACCATTTATTCTGCATTTAAATCAAACTAATACACAGATTTCACTCTCTGATTTAGAGCAACATTAATAAATTAATGTTTACATACCATCAAAGTTAAAAGAATAGATTATTTGCTATTATTCTGTTCTTTATGTTATTTATTGACAGTTGATTATTAGTTTATACACAGCTCACTGGGAATTAACAGTTAATTTCATTTCAATTTTATCATATAATCAATAATAAATGTTAATTTAAGTTTTCAAGGCTCAATTAAAGTAAGAAAATAATACTGTGTTATAATTATTGCTGCTATACTTGTCTTTCTTATTACTTTCTTTAATGATGATGATGATAATAATTATGATGATGATGACAGAACTGAACCATAATTCATGCAACTTGAACTCCAGAGTCTATAAATTATTCATTGAATCAAACAATGCAAAGAATTATTTTTATTTAAAAATCAAATATTTTCTATAATAGTATTGGAAGTAAAAACCACTGTTTTAGGGAATATTCACTCGTGTGTTAATTTATTTCAAAATAACTGGAACAAATACCTGATCATTTTCCATCTGTCAATCCATGAAAAACATTGCATGTAAATAATGATGAATATAATAATAATAATGGTATTTTATCCTTGCTAAATACTAAATTATTGAATATTTATAATTGCAGAAAATCGTGAATTTTGAAAAACATCTTTAATAGATTTTATCTCTATTGTTTTCAGATAATAATTCTATAATTAAATTTAGTTGAAAAATTACACTCAATAATTGATTCATTTCAGTTTGTGCCAATTAAAGCTACAACTCTTAATAGTGCTACTAAAGCAAGGAAAATTAATCAGTGTCTAGTCAGTCATCAACAAACACAAAACAGTTTATCAAAATCTAATTTTGTTAATATGAAAGTGATGCCAAAATTTAATAAAAACTATTAAAACCATATTTTGAGAAATGATTTCAACTATATTTTTTGTGGTTTGCCATTTTTCTTTCAAGAAATTTCAACTTAATTTGTCAATGTTGAAATCACTTTACCAATCAAGTATTAACTCATTTGCTAATTAAGCAAGGATCATGAGATAATTTGCTTTTCATTTTTCCAAATTATTATGATGCTGATATGTTCTTCTCCAGAATTGCTTTCTTAGATCAGGTCCGTGCTTTTCTGATATTTCAGATTTTTATTATTTTAATGGATCCAATTAAACATTCAAAAGTGAATGTTAAGAATGATATTCATTAACAATATTCTTAAATTTATATCCATTTCTTCAATAGAATATTTGCTCACCTGCCTTTGTTTTGTGTAGAATTCAAAAACTTATGTATGTATAATTAATCAAATCTATCTTGACAAATAAGCAATCAACTAATTCATTTTAAATGATTTGTCTGAACCTTATTCAAATTATTCTACCAAGTTATTAATCTTACAACAGCTACTCTTTACTCCATAAAGTCACTGAAAGTAGAATTTCAATTATATTTTGAAATAAATAGGCAAAAACTCTCCATATAGTAGTGTTACCTTGTGCTAACCAGAGTAATTAATGGATGCCAGAAAGCTTTTGCATAAAATCCCTATCTAGTGCCTACTCATCCAATATCCTCAGACTAGTTTCTGGCTTGTAGCATCATCATTGATTACTCTGGTTAGCACAACATGGCACTACTATATGGAGAGTTTTTGCCTGTTTACTAACAGTTATGGGCTAGCATGAGATGGTGATCATGTGATATATTTTGAAATCTTATTCTTAAGATCTAATTGAACTCAGTGTAAATTATGATAGAACTTAAATTGTCTATATATCATGCATTACTTTATATATTAGGTATAATAATCAATCTCATACTTAATATTCAATAACTCAATTTTAAAAAATCTTGAGATAAAGTTTTCCATTTCATTTGATTGTTTAGAGATGTTAATATAATTTAATATAATGCTAAATTGAATTGCATTAACCAGAAAGAAATTTAAACTGTAATTAATAAATTAAAATCATGTTATGCTAATAACTAACTTAATTTTTGCTCATATATATTAAGATCTTGTTTATGTTATCATTACTTTATTTAGATCAAATAATTATTTTATCTCTTTCTCTAAGTGTTGTTGATACTGTCATAAATAGATTAATCACTCAGCATCCTATAATCCTCAAGGATACAGATTTTTGTAGTTAATTTGAAAATGTGAATGATATGATATGTATGTAAGAAGTAAGTCACATAATAACATAGTTATTAAACAAACTTTGATGATCTGAATGATAATGCAGTAATAGACCATGTGATGATTCAAATAGATTTTAACTGATGCTTTTATTTTCTTATCTGGACTTATTTGCCTTTTGATAATTTATCCAGTATTTTTTTTTATCTCATAATAATAATTTTTTTTTGAAAATGTGTTTAAAGAATAAGAAAATCTTTGCCTACATTTTTTTTATTTATTATAATAACACTTGCACAGATCCTATTATTCAAATTTAAATATCTCTATTTCCTCTACATAGGGACCACCATCACTCCATACCATTTGTTGATAATGTTATCATTTTTTCTTTGGAGCTTTGTTTGTATTAAAATTCCATGTTTTCACCTGAGAATATCCTCATCCATTTTTGGTATTCCCATCAATTAGTTCAGAGTTATCTAAATAATTTTTTCCTACATCTACATTATTTAATTATAGATGTAATTGTTATCAGAACTATGCTGACAATTATTTTTTTATTACTTCTCTGATCCCAAATATCCAATATTATAATAGCCAAATTAAATCTGCTAGGAAAATCATATAATTGAGTCACATCATCATATCTACTCTGTCTTCATTTCATAAAACTAACAATTATCCATAGGATACTTGATAAAACTTCTCCAAAGTTATTCATTCAGTATGTACAATCAAGAGGTTTTATAGCAATACTCACCCAACAGTTTTTAAATCTACCTTCCTCCAAATAGTTTATTGCTCTTTTTAGGTCACTTAAACCTAACTTATTTCAGATACATATCAAACTTCTAAATGAATTAATTTTTTTATTACTAAGTGGAGAAATTCTAATTTTCAGTATGTATCATTTGCACTATCCTCTTATTTACATAAAATATGTCTTTTATAACTTTATTTAAATGTTTTATTTAATCTGCTTCATTATATTATTTTCATAAAGTCTGCCTAATAACAAATTCTCATGTTAACAGCAATGCTACCTGCTTTTATATTATATCTCATTAAATTTTGTCCATATTTTATTTTTTGCCAGCTTCTATTTAGTAACTTTGTAATTGTGATTTCCAATTATGTACATAATACTATATAATTTTGCATTTATTGAACAATGTAGATAGTTTCAGAACTTTATTTTTTGATAGTAAAATTTATACCATTGTAAATCATCAACATGATGGACTGTTAAATCATAGTACAATATTTAATTTTATTTTTATTTTATTATTGATCAGATTTAGCCTTCATTATATACACATATTGTTCTGTCTGATGATATTTTTATGTTAACTGTTATCCTTTAAAGGTTTGCCACTAGTTACTGTATTATTGCCTAATTATGTATGAGTCTGAATAAAAACTGCATCATAAATAATCAATTGGTTAATCATTTGAAATTTTTGTGATGTTTATGCATCAGAACTCAAATTAATAGATTAATTTTTAATCCAGTAATCTTTAGCTCTCATGTTCATTTATACTAAACTGTAAAGACATCTCTGACTTATTGATTATTGATATTTAATTATCCCTATTAAAAAATTGCATATGTTTTAATCCATTATAATAAAAAAATTTGCATTACAATTGAGCAAACAAAAGCTCATGCACGTACACACACACACACACACAAGTAATAGAGATCAGAATTAGGGAAAACGTAGTTAAAGGATTGAACTTTAATTCCACAACATAAAATCCCATTGCCACAGCAAATTCAGGGTGATGACTGATTATATGAGAGATACGTGATGTCCAAGTCTTGCATTATCTTAAGTGAACAACAGAAATTTAGAAATTGAGATAATAATAAAAAAAGATTGCTTCTATTAGAAACAGTACTTAGAATTTCCTAGACTAATTTCCCATATTAGCATACCCTTTGTCAGGCAGTATTTATTCGTTAACTGCCGTACTTTCCTCAAATCTATAGATCATTTCACTGTCGAACAGATCTATAGATCCTATCAATAGCCTGGATGCAATATGTGACATTAACGTGATAACATTCGATCATTGACGGTGGCAATTGATATTGCTTTCACTCCCTTAACATATCTCAAATCTGAGCTTACGTCATAATATTATAAATCCCTTATATCATTAAAAAATATTATATAAATAATGCAAATAAAGTTACTAGTGCCAGTTGTTTATTTTATTTATATGATAAATTCTATTCAAAATATTGCATTTTAAATATATATAAAAAAGTTTTAATGTGTACATAATTTAGAAAACTGAAGTAAGATAATATTTCATTCTGAAGAAAAGTTTTATTTTAATATAGTTCAAAAACTTTTATTAAAACTAATGGCTTTTTTTTCTTCTGTAGAAAATAAAATATTTGACCTTATTTTTTTATACATCAAAAAACAAATAGCTGTGAAGGGTAGGGGGTGTTTAACTATTCTTCTTTATTATATAAAATGGCTATATATATATTTCTTGAAATTTTTCCCTTGCACTTTTTTTTCTTTTCTTTAAAATGATTGAATAAAAATATAGCTTTATGGTCTTTTTTTCAGTTTTCTCAATAATGTTGTTCAAAAATCCAACTGTGCTGCGAGAGATATTATCAGATAAAATGATTTTAAGAACACTGCAATTAAAATTTTAAACATTATCAAATATAAAGCTAAACTATAAAATATAATGGCAAAAGCAGAAATAAAAATGAAAGTGCATTAGCCACATCTTAAGTGTTATATATATAAGTATTGATATCTATTTTCACCTTAGTATGTTTTAGTTCTCCAGTGATGGTTACTACAACGCTAAAGAAATGCAATCAAATGTCAAATATCACAGATCACAGTCAGTGCTGTCATCATCGATGATCGAACTTCATAAGATTTCTCCTGTGACAAACGAAACGTTTAGTTTTTGGTAAACCTTTCAAAATACTAGACAGTATTGATATCAACGTATAAACTGGATATTTAGCTCTTATGTGGGCTTTATATTTATTCCTATTCAAGCTAATGAGCTGAAATTAGTTCAAAAGTTTATATATTTTAATAGCTTAATGCAGACATACGGTATGATGTTTGTTGTGTGTATATATATATGCACAGAGATATGCCACAGCCAACTTACATTGGATCACAATACTAAACAGTATTGCTATCATCATATAAACCTGGTTATTTAGTTTTTTATTTGGGCTTTATACTTACTGTTATTCAAGCTATGCACAGTGATATGTCAGAGCTATCTTACATAGGATTTACTGTTAAATACTTAAGGCTATTACAAATTACAAATATAAAAACTTAAATAAAGTCTTTTAAAATTATGTTAACTGTGCTACTAAAATTTAAAAGAAATTATATTGCCAGTGTTTGTGAAACAAAGGACATTCAAGCACATAAACAATAAAAATGAGCACAATATTTTTATTTAATTAACAAAACAAATTTCAAGTGGGAATTAATCCAGGAAATCTTATATCTTGCTTCCATGACTTTCTTTACAGTATATAATCAAGTGCTTATTGAAATGATTTAAAATGCAACAATTGTTATTGAGTTTATACTTATTATCCTTAAATCATAATCTTGCAATTGCTCCAAACTACAGAGTGACAGTTTAGAAAATTTGTAATTATTGCAAATAGAAACTCTTAAACAATACATTTATATATACTGCTAAGAATATTGGACAGAAATAAAATAAAAAGAAGATAATTTAAAGAAACTGTTCACACAATGATTGCAAATAACTCCATATGTCATCTTAGCATGGTAATTCATAATGTTTGAAAATCACTCATTAACCATGTTTTTTTTTTAAAAAGTGGATAAATTAAAAGGATCCTCTATAAATAATTGTATAAAATTTTCTACTAACTATTGCCTTCAACAGAGTAGTTGAGATTCATCTTAAATTCTGTAATTATGAACCTAGAGGTCTCAATAGTTCATTTTCATACTAATACTGCTACTGGTCAGGCCAATAACACCTGATACCATGTAATACACTAAAAAAATTAAATAAAATTTGATTTTTTAAAAAATCATTTAATAATTATTTCTAAATAATGAAAATAGTTCACGTTTAATTATAAATGACAGCAGAATATATATATTGTAATGGTCCTATAATTTTCTATTTATTATTATTATTATTATTATTATTATTATTATTATTATTATTATTATTATTATTATTATTATTATTATTATTATTATTATTATTATTATTATTATTATTATTATTATTATTATTATTATTATTATTATTATTATTATTATTATTATTATTATTATTATTATTGTTGTTGTTGTTGTTGATGATGATGATGTTACTGTTATTATTATTATTATGATGATGATGATGATAATGATGATGTTTCAAAGGAGATTTATTGAAATGCAAAATAATTACATATTTACAAAAATCATAGATTCCATCACAAGTTTACATCAATATACTCACCATATAAATGATTAGTGATTATATAAAAGATTACATAAAATTAAATTTAATTATATATATTAAAAGAAAAAAAAGTTACATAAATTAATACGAGTTACACAATGTTATATAATTCTTTAGTACCTATTTTTTCCCAAAGGAATTTAAGATTATGTACATATATAAATGATACAGCTTTTATTGCAATTAGATTCTATCACTTTAGCACTGTCACAGTTGTTGATGCATTAAGGATCAGGTATCATGAAAAATGTTATATTGGGCATGTTTTCTGTCTCATTCTCTAATAATCTCCAGTTTAATCAAAAATGTATTAGGATGTCTTCTAGGATTATATATATATATAAAATTAAGAGCGTGCTAATAGCTCTAAACAAGCTTTTTTTTTTATTTATGATAAATGCTACTACAAGAGAAGGCATTCAAATCATTTTTATTTTAAATGGTCCCCATCCCCAGACCGGTTTCGACCTATGGGTCTCTTCAGTGAGGAGTTGGGACATAATGCATACATTATGTAGGTTTTAAAAATGTATGCAATATTAAATAAAGAATTGTTAAAAAGGTTGGAAAGAGCAATGCATATATTATCATAACACCTTCAATCATAGAATATGTGCTCTTGATTTTCAAAATCTTTTTGACATAGGGGACAAAAAGCATCAATGTTTGTACAATTTCTTTTATATTCATAAAAGGTAATGACCCAAAGTTAAGCTTTATTAGAAAATCAAAATATTTTAGCTCAAGCTACCAGAATCTAAATCTTCTACAAGTTTTCAATTGTTTAGACCCAACATAAGCTAACTTTGACTATTTGGTGTTGATTGGTTATTAATAGATACATATGCCAATATTTATACTTATTTGTAGTGTTAGTTTATCTATGCTCAAGAGTGGTTTTATTAGATTAGTCCAATAACCAGTACCAGGGGGAGGTCTATCCATTGGTGTAAATTTTAATGATGTAGAAACATGATTAAATAGATTTAAAAAAGAGATAATCTGATTAAATATTTTCTGTATTTTGAATATATTTAATGAGTGTAGTCCTAGCCCATTATGAATTTTGGATTTTGTAGTTTTTTTATAGAGATGGATGCAATGTGTCTACCCCACAGAAAGTTTTTCAGCATGGAATGAATATGACAAGTAAAGGCTTTAATGCAAATGATTACAAGGCTATAATAAGTAATTCTTGTCATGATGAGCATATTAAACAATGTGACTTTAGAATAAACTGAAAGATATGACTTCAAAAGGAAGCGAATAGTTTTTCCGATTTTTTTTCTTTAAGAGAATTCTGTATTTTTGTTCTCATTCCAGTACTATTAAGATTAAAGTAAAAACTGATGAATGAGACAAGGTTTCCTTTAAATTTAGATTGTAATAGTTTGTTTGTATATATCTGCCAACTAGATGTTTTGTCTAAATTGAATTCTAGTTTGTATTCCTGTGAATAATGGTCTAAAATTTGTAATAATTTTGGAACATGTTTTTGTGATGATAAAAAAATAATAATGTCATCCGTATAAGCAATATATGAAATGTTACTTTTAAATTGTGAAACAAAAATACCAGGTATCCATTCCTCAATCATTTTAAGGAAGGGATTTATGTACACTATAAATAGTTAGGCACTAAGAGGGGAACCCTGAGGGATAGAGCAATGAGGTTTAAATCTTGGTGAGTATTTTCCATTCATTCACACATGGATGTCTCTATTTATCAATAGATTTGGTGAGTATATAGATTAATGGTTTGGGGACATATAACACTGTTAAGAGGTTTATAAGTTGTTCTATTAAAATTGAATCAAATGCTTTTTTATATATCCAACTGAATGGCAATAAAGCTATATTTTGTTTTTGTTTCTAACAGTCTCCACAACAGACTTAAAACAATAATTGCAACTAAACTAGTAGTTGCATCCCTCTTTGCAAATTGCATTTTGGCTATTGTTAATAAGATAAAGGGTTCAAGTTTATCCTTTATCACTGATTCAAGAATCTTGATCCCGAATGGCCTCATGGATATAGGATGTATATTTTTAACTGTAGTGATATCTTTAGATTTCTTAAGAAAAGGCACAAGCATTGTTGGATACAATCCAGGTATATGATGGATTTGTCTGGATAATAAATTGGCTAGATTCCTTAAGTAAGTTGTAGTAAAAAAGCTCAGGTGTTCAAAGACAAATTTTGGAATTCTATTAATATCTGGATGACAGGTATCTGGGATTTTAGCAATTTTTTTGGTGAAATCTTTTATTATTGTTGTTATTATTATCATCATCTTTCGAAAGGATTTTATTGCATTTAACAATAAAAAGGGTTACATTAATAACTATTTTACAACATGCAGATAAACTGAAGTTAATATAAACAAATTGAAAAATTGTAATGGGGGGGAGGGGGGACAGAAAAATCAAGGGATATGCATATGGTTTACAAATTTGAGCTTACACTTTTTTACATACCCATTCAATCAGTTTTTTATACTGACAAAACTCTTAGTTTTCTCTTTTATTAGTCTATTTTCATGCTATAATTTTGAGCATTGTTGCAATATGGACCAAGTGGGATATGATTTTTTCATCCCTTAAGCAGAGTAATTTCATTTTGTTCCAGAATGTATTTGGATGTCTTCTTGGATTATTGTTATACATGAAGAAGCATCTTGTATATCATAATGAAAATAATGTAAAAGTATTTGCTTGAATACATGGGTAAAAGGAGTTGCTCGAATACCTTTAACAAATTATTGTAAAAGAGTTTGAAAGTCACAGTTTCATTGTTTGTACAATGATATAAGTTGACTTTATTTCTAGAATTAGATATAAAAAAAAATCGCCAACAATTGATTGAAGGGACCTATAAGAAAACTGATATAAGTGAATGGATAGCATTATCTAGAATGTGTGAATTGAAAACACTGATAAAATCAAAATTTCCTAGCCACTAACTTTTAAAAATATTCTTTATGGACAAGGTCAATTATTTTGTGCTAACATCAGACTTATACTTTTATAAATCAGTATTATTACTAGGCATAACTCTGATGAGCATTTCATAAATAACTGAATAATGTCTATAACTTAAACTAACCTGAATATATATATATATTCACATTGTTATTATTGATTGATATGCATAATTTAGCCAAAAAAGATTACACAGGGTGCCGAAAATAAATAATTAGCATGAGATAACCAAAAAACATGCTAATTTGGAAAATAAATAATGATAATGTCCATATGCTTTTAATATTTTAAAAATAATAATAATATCACGTCATCCATATAAGAAATTGATTAGATTTTTACAACCTAATTGTGATACATAAAGTTTTTTTTATAGCACTTCTAAACTTTTATTTAAGGTATCTTTATAATATAGTTATAAAAAAATAAAAGAAAAAAATACTAAATTACTTGTATAAAATATTTATACAATATAATCTGGTATAATTTTGATATTAAAATGATATTTTAATTTATATATTCAAATTGTATGACTGCTTTTTTAAAAAAGTGATCGGTGTGATTTTATATATATGTAATATCAGACTTTTAAACATCATTGGAATATCTTTGAACAATCTCTAATACTAGCTGAAGACAAATGTGTGCCAGCTGAAATATGCATATAATGCTAATATTAACAACAATCAAATTTTTCATAAAAACAAATCAGAAATATATGCTTATCTTCTTTTCTTTTCTTCCAAAGCATAAGCTTGTGGTTAAGACCTGTAGAGGTCCCTACCTTCGCATTTTCACGTGCATATTCCTGAGGTTTACAGCTTTAGTAAATATTACTTACGTAATCAATGTGCTGTGTGTTTAAATAAATTTATAATTACTTCTTTA
The DNA here is from genome assembly GCA_028023455.1 of Epiperipatus broadwayi. NCBI lineage: Eukaryota > Metazoa > Onychophora > Udeonychophora > Euonychophora > Peripatidae > Epiperipatus > Epiperipatus broadwayi. The sequence continues at coordinate 119,668 of JAQFVV010000830.1, forward strand.
CTTATATAAATGTTTGTTTTAATGTGTATATATATATATATTTAATGTATGGAGTTAGCCATTTACAATTACTTAACTAAAAAACACTTAACTTAGAACAGTAGTTTATGAAAGCCAACTACTCCAAGGCAAGATTTAAAGTAAAGCTGTCAGGATGATTGCATTCAATGTTGGTGATTATTTTCCATGTTTTAATACAATTTACCCTAGCATCTTTGTTTTAAGACTACATTATAAGTATTAAGAACTCCTTGTATCATAAAAAATTCATCACCTGTAATTCAAAAAGTACAGATTCACATAAAGGCTTTCAGAACATCCTCACTAATATTAGTTGAGCTGTTTTGAATTAGTAGTTTGACTATTTATCATAGAGATTGATACTTTGGGTAGCAACTTTTATTTTTGTTATTATATCCAACAAGACTTTAATTCTCCACATTATGATTATGAGAGATCAATTTTAATTTTCAAACCAATGTTAAGCTTTTATTGTTATAATTATTGGTGAAACAATACAGTAATTACCAAAAAAAATATTAATTAACTTATATTTTTTATTTGAATTATTACTTCTTGTGCAGTTTTTGTTATATAAAATTACATATTGTATGTTTGAGTTCAGGAATTTTCTGTAGAATGATTTTTATAGTTTTTATATTATTTAATAAACGTGACAATCTTCTTTTTATTCTTATAAAATATGAAAAGCCAACTTGATTCAAATATAGCAAAATGCCTTCATTACTAGTTTTTAATGGTTAAAGTGACAACTATTTCAACAAACAATTTTTTAATATAATATTTTTTTATAATAATTAATTTTAAGATATTGTCTATATTATTATTATTATCTAACATAATCACCATTTGATTTCAAAGATATTTTGTAATTAAATCTTTTGTAACTTAGTTTGATAAATAATAGTAAACATATTGAGAAAATGATAGATTATATATATATACTAAGATAATAAAGACAATTGCTCAAGACTTTAATAGGTTTACAAATGTAGATGATAAAAAAACAACCCTTAAGCTAGCACCAATCTCAACCTGTAGTTAAGACAATCGTCTTTATTGTTAAAGGAGGTTGGTGGTTGCCTTGACTACAGGTTAAGATTGTTGATAGCTTGAAAGAGTAATTGTTATCATATATGTAATAAATCTTCTGAACTAACCACCAGAATGATAGTGTAGTCATTGCTCATAAAAGAGACATTGTGTGTAAGTCTATATATTTAGATTGTGTCTTCTGTGATCGACATGGTGTGATTTTTTTTCCTTAATATTAAATTTCTCCTTGGCAATGTTTACATTAAACCAGTTTTATCTTTTTGTGAGCTAAACAAGATATTTTTTATTCATTTGAATACTTTTATTTTATAGTAATATTTTAGATACTTCATTATGTCATTTAGGATGTTCAAAATTATATATTGAGATTAAAATAACATACTCTAATTTCAATTCTCATGATCAAACTGTTAATTTCACATCAAATAATTTACTCAAAATTGAATGTTTCTCTTCTTTGCCATTTTTGATTGACTTATTTTTTTTTGGAAACAAAATTATATTAAATTGTTAAAAGATATTATAGAAAAGTGCATTATTTTGGTTAATGAAAGTATATCTGTCTTTAATTGGCATTCTCTATATTTATCAACAGACACTATTTATAGAATGGAATTGTTAAATCAAAGTGTTTAGTAATTTGATTAATTATATAAATCAAAGTAGCATAATTTACACATTTTTTCCCTTCTGGGTTCTCTGCTTTTCTTAGAAAATATTAAGTACAGAATATTAGTATTAGTTAAAGCTATTTAAAAAAATTGATTGTCATATATATAAATATTGAAATCAACTTATCAACAATGAATGATGTCACTAAAAGAAAGATTTATTTTGAGCATAGATAATTTTTTACTTCATTTTTTGAATATCTATAAAGAGCACACAGAATTTATTTGCTGCTCCTATTTTAAATTTTACTAATTACTTCAAATAGAAAATGAATTTTTCTTAAATATCTTTAATTTGCCTAAAGTATTTCAGTCTTTTAAAATGTTCCCAAAATGTTCATAATTACAGACCTATTTCATTTATTAGATCAGGTGATACCAATTTTCTTACATTATCTAACCATATTTCTTATACTTGTTGAAGATTAATGTTAATTAAATTTTCTTTACTTTTATTTAAAAAAATAACTTAAGTGAAACCCTTTTTCATATTTTTGTGTAGCATATTGTCTCTGTATTATTCTTTTATAAAATATTCAACTCTTAAATCTACTAGTACACACTGATTTTTTTTACATCACCACTATGCCCCATTCTATAAGTGTTAATAAGTGCTAAATAATGCTTAATAAATAAATCTTATCCCATGCTACCCTATCCAATATTCTCAGACTAGTTTTAATCTTATGGCTTCCATCAATAAGAAACTTTGGATTTTAAAACAGTACATCTCTATTAAAACTAGTTTGGGATATTGGATAGAACAGCATTGAATGAAATTTATTAAATAATTATCATCTGTTTTCTAATAGTTACTAAAACTTACAGTAAGTGGCATTGAACAGGTGAAAGAAATTGTATGTTCTTAAAGTAGCAATATAGAGTTATGTGACCTTCTTTAAGTAAACATTAATGAAATACATTTACTAACAAATTTTTCTTTTCAAACATATAGGCTTATTTATTTATTTATTCAGTAATCCATTTATTATTGTTTAAGATTTATATTGATGATGTAAGAAAAACAATGGATTTTCCATTACTTTTGTATTATTGTAAAAATTTTAAACATATCAATATAATCTATGAATTATAATCTATTGTAAAATAATATAAACACTTTTATGAAATGGTGAGAAATAATAAAGTTAAGTTTAATACAAAAAAAATATTCCTTGAATTGTTTCTTTTTTTTTCTCATGTGTCATAGCATCAGCCGAAAAGCGAACCCGAGACAACTGCTTGTAAAACAGCCATCACTGACCTCTCGACCACCAATGCTTGACTTTGAATTGTTTCTTGCTTCAAAAAATCTTAATATTTAAACTTTGTTTACTTATATTAAGGGTAACAAAATTCATTTCAAGACACTATCAAAAAGATTTTGGCATTTGGTTACCATCACGTTATAATCAACAAAAAATTCTAAAATTGTGAATGCTATTGTAAAACATGGCAGTCAGTTCAATCACTTTACTAAAGATAAATTATTCATCTCTTCAGTTCCTAATCAGTTGTTTGGAATCTGAGCTTTAAAATGGATATTCAAATATATCCACAATAATTTTTTTAGTATATTAACTTGCAAGATAATTATAGTCTATCACTGTTTACAAAATGAAAGATTAGAGATTTTAAATATTTTTTAAAATTTATTATCAAAAAGTTATCTCGTGTAATTTTAAATATTTACATTAATAATTGTAAATATAAGACACTTTTAATCTATTTATATTAACATATTTTACTTTGACATATTAAAAAAAATTGTATTGATTGAAAAAAATTGATTTTGATTTAGATATGAAAATATTTATTAATAGTATTACAAAAAATAGTTTATAAACATATATCATTGTTAATATATATATATATATAATCATTAAAATCAGTCAACATTTAGACAATCCCAAAATCAATAACAATCAACAATCTCAACTTGTTATCAAGACAACGTTTTTTAAAAAAATAAAGGTGGAGTCCCACCTTTATTTATGGTCCAATATAATTATATAGACATTAAAGATTGCAATTTGACATTAGAGATTAAAACTATTGATACAAAGAAGATTAAATAAGCCTGCTTAAATAGATAAATATAACCTATCCTGAATGCAGACTAATCATTAGTCAGTTATAACATTACAAACTCTAATTATAATTTTCAAATTACACTCAAAGTATTACTTAAATAATATGTAATAATGTTCTAAGCTAAATGGGTTTATAAGTAATCATTAAAATCAGTCAACACTTAGACAATCCCAATATCAATAACAGTAATCAATCTCAACTTGTTGTCAAGGCAACCACTTTTTAACAGTAAATGTAAAATCCCACCTTTACTTATGGTCGAATATATTTATATAGACACTAAAGATTGCACCTTGACCACATTGATACAAAACAGTTTAAATAAACCTCCTTAAACAGATAAATCTGTTTTGAATGTAGTCTAATAAAGAGCCAATTATAACATTACAAACTGCAATTATAATTTTCAAATTGCACTCAAAATATTACTTAAATAATAAGTAATATTTAAATACAAATATATTATCTATACTAAACTTAATGTAATTAAAAGGGATTTGAACTCAGACTTTCAAGCTCCCTACAGCTGTCCACTCTCTCTTATATATATGACCACACACATGTTAAAAATATAAATGATCTCCAATATATATATATTTCCTGCTGAACCAATGCTTATCACTTGGTCCTAGATTATCATCTCCCACATATATATATATAATCAGTGCTCATTTTATATTAAGATAGCAAATCTTCAAACTTTAATGGACAAGTTTCAATTTTCTCTTTCTGCCTTTCGGTGTTGCATCATCACATTTTTCAATGATATGAAAGGGTGTAGAGTTAAGGCAACATCTTTTTACCAATTAAGGTGGAATCCCATCTTTATTTATGTCCCATGTTCCAATGTATTTATATAAAATACTAAATATTGCAACTTGACCACAGAGATTGTAATTATTGATAATAAAAAAATTAAATAAACCTCCTTAAATAGGTAAATATAATCTGTTTGGATTGCAGACAAATAAATAGTCAATTATAACATTACAAACAGCAATTATAATTTTTAAATTGCACTCAAAGTATTATTTAAATAATAAGTATAATAATGTTCCAGGCTAAATGGGTTTATAAGTAATCATTAAAATCAGTCAATACTTAGACAATATCAATATCTATAATAATCAACAATCTCAAATTGTTGTCAAGGCAACATCTTTTTAACAATATATATATATATATAGCCTTGGGTATTATTATCTTTATTATTGAATACATAGTTGGAGTGCAGTTTGAAAGTTATAATTGACTATTTGTTAGTCTGCTTTTGGAATGGTTTATGTTTATCTGTTTAATGAGATTTATTTAAACTTTTATGAATTATTAATTTCATTTTTTATAGTTAAGTTGCAATCTTTAATGTCTACATAAACATATTAGTCCATATATAAAGGTGGATTTCCACCTTTATTGTTCAATGAAGGTTACCTTGACAGCACATTGAGATTGTTGATTGTAATTGATATTGGTATTTTTTATGTCATGACTGATTTTATTTATTTAAGTCTGATTTTTTTGTTTGTATTGCAAATGACAATACCTTGTGCAATCTGTAATTAACCTGTTGATGATGATTTCTATAATAATGCATATTAAATTATTATAAATGAAAAAAATATGGGGGGGGGGGGCATTATCCCTAATAATTATATATAAAAGATCTATTACAGCTACTTCTCTTCTGTAAAAAAATTGACAACTCATTCTGCATTGTGAAAATATTTTAGGAAACATCTTGCCATCAACTGCTTTAGATCATTGGCAATAGTTTACTCTTATATAATAAATACTCATATTGTCATACTTATCAATTTGTTATTAAAGAATGAGTATTTGGTGTTGTAATCATTTTTTATAAATCAAATTATTTCAGTATTAAGTCATTAAGTGTAATATTTCTGAAACCAAATTTTTTTTTTGATCAAAATTGTTTATTTTGCATGCTAATTCTTTTCTGGCTTTAAAATTTTACAAAATTAGAAAACTTATGCATGCATTGTTTTTCCTCAGAATTAACATTTCATTGCCTATCCAGCTTAATTATTCACTCATAGAATGAGTTTATAGAGATTTTTTTAGTTTATGTAAGCCTACTTTTTATATATACAAAAAGGAATTTACTTTTTTTATTTTTTACTACAAAAATAGCATTAACAAATTATAGCATTGAATTTAGCTTCATTTAACATTCCATCTTTGTTATTGTTAATCTGCATAGATATGCACAGTGGTAGAATGACAAACTCTGAAATGTGGGTCCTAAGATCAATTTCAGTGTTGTCACCTCTGGCACTCAGACCTCTTATGAATGCCAAGGCAATAAAGTCATTTATATATTTATTTATTGCTGTTATTGTTAAGGTACAGTTTAATAAACTAAAACAAACATGTACAATAAAAATTGTACATGTAGAATATATGTATAAAAAAATTCTCCATTAACCTACTTTTTTTTTTTCAAATAACAACTCTATTCACACCTTAAGAAGATACATAAGGAGATCATTTTACATTTTTCTTATTATAAGTTACATGCTTACAAATGGGCAGTGGCTCCACAATGAAATAAAAAAAAAAAAACAGTAAAAAAAAAAAGAGAGGTCATCTGCCTGACACATCTATAAATGATTACATTGAAATAAGCTACTTAAGCATTATTTGTGTCAACAAGTTGACCACTCAGTACAGTGTTTTAACAATAAATAACAACAAAAGAAAAAAACAGGAATATAGTGGCTATCCAGGCAGTTTCAGGTAAGTTTTCCACACATCAAAGTGGGTTTTTGCTATAGTCCCATTTTAATATAGCAAAAATAATAACATTAGTGTGAATATTTAATATAGTAGAGAATGTTTAAGTATTTTATATACTTTTATTTTTTCTTCTGTTTTTAATAATCATCTGTAGTGAAGATATCTGACCTTCACTTATATCTAATATTTGTGGAATGAATCTGAATCAAAAGAATTTTTTGTGTTTGTGAACAGAGTGCAGAAAGGTTTGCATCAATTTAGAAGTGTTTGAGATTTTTTTACTACATGTCAGCAGTAATAATTCTCAATGTATTGTGAATTTTATTTAATAACTCTTTTATATCTAAGATCTTAATTGTATTCCCAAGTCAACTGTCTGAATTTGGTGAGCTTAATGAAAGTGAAGCCATATTAATGTAACTTTTAATACAAAAAAACTGTTCTATAATATTGATGTAATTAGAGCAATTTATTAAATTGTTGAAAGTCTCCAGCAGTATAATTTAAAGAAAGTAAGGTAGAGCATATATAAAGTATATTGGGTATCTTCCTATGAAAATAGGTTTGTTATATATTTGCTGCTATTAGAGTATGTGTAATATTTTATTTCTTATGTGAACTTTTCATTTTAAACTCAACTTTTCAGAAATTGACAGTGTTACATTAATATTTAGAATGTTTTTTTCTTTTAATTTGTCTATAACTATGTGCCTAGTAATCTTTCACTTAAAAACCAATTTGATCAGAGATATGCAAAGAATGAACTATTTATTCATACTTTATGGACCTGTAGGTAAGTAAGTAGATAAGGTTTTGATAGTAAAGCTGATTGGATGTCTTCCTAACAATCTCATGTTTTTACTTGGCAAGTATGACATTCCCCTCAGAATCATCAACATCATCAAAAACCTCTATAATAAAGAAATCTTCATTTCCTTCAATGGGAAACTATCCACTATATTTACTACTATGGCCTCCATCCCTCAGGGCTACCCACTCAGTGCCCTGTTTTTTATTACCTACTTTAATCCCTTGCTCCTTCAAATCAAGAAGTCTCTTCCTGGCATCTACATCCCAATATTAAAAACTTTTATATCCCATATCACCCTCATGAATGACTTGGCCATGTTTCTTCTTTCAAGAAACCTAATTCCTCACCTACTTCTAATACTAAAAAAATTTTCAGATCAATCTGGCCTGCAATTTAATATGACCAAGTCGTCTGCCTGGAAATTAGCCTCAGGTAACATCATTGCCATTTTATTCTCAGAAAAACCTCAAAATTTCTTAGGCTATCCAATATTTAAGTCTCCACTGCCATGAGTAGAATGATCCAAGATAAACTGCTCCAATCTTCACATAAAATTACCTCCACCCTTTCCAAGGTGTGTATGTCCATGTTTTCTAAGTTCTCCCTTATCAATATCCTTGTTTCCCCTAAAATATCATACTTTACCCCCATTATTGATTTTACCAAAGCATTCATTAGAAAGATTCATAGAATGTGTACCAATCTGATCCAGGGAGGAAATACCACAACAATTAGCCTGAAAAACCTCCAAAAACATACCAAATTTAATGGTTTTTCCCTTCATTCCATAGACATCTTTCCAATTTCAACATACTTACAACACCATCTATAGAATTTTCTTTAAGGCCCTACCTTTTACTGAAACTTGCCTTACCAACAAAATCCCCTTCCTCAAGCTCTTGTTGGTTATTATCTCTCAAATCCCATATTGAAAAGTTTACAACCATCCCTAATAAACCCTCCTAGCAGAAAATTATTTTTTGGGAAGCCTATCATATTATAAACCCTGATGTTTCTCCTGGCCCAATGCTTCTAAAAATTAACAATCATATTCTATTCAAAAAATTCAAAGAATAGTTCCTTGAACCCAAATTCATTGATTTTTAATGAATCTTAATGCACTTCCCGCAAATCATTTTCTTATACAATAAATTGTTTTTCTCTTCACTAGTGAAAATTATAATTATAAATATGCGACTTTTTTCACATGCATTAGTGAAACTATAAATTATACTTAAAATAATGTGTAATAGGTCTGCTTAGTGCTTTTGAGATTTAATTTTCAAATCTCATAATCATAGCTTTGTGAATGAATACTGTTGTTATTTATTGTACACAGGTATGTATACAACAGGGTTAAAAATAAAAATGAAGGAACATCAGTATTCTGGAACCACCAAGCAGCTATAGGCCATGTATTTGAATCTAGTTCTGCACAAACCATTTGTACAGAGAAGAGTGATGCCAAAAGAAAGGTTAAAGAGGTTTTTTACATTGCAAATGATCCCAGTGCCATTAATAGAAGAGAGACATGCTTTGCTCTCTCTAAACAATGAACTAATTAAATATTCAAACTCATTTGCATATGTGTACAATAAATAACAATAGTATTCATTCACAAAGCTATGAGTATGAGATTCGAACATTAAATCTCGAAAGTGCTAAGCAGACCTATTACACATTATTTTATGTATAATTATAGCTTCACTAACGCATGCAAAAAAATTTGCATATTTATAAATTTCTTATACACTGTTGAGGTTTTGTCAGGCATCAATTCAATTTGCCCTTTGTGTCACAGAGAGGATGAAACCTCTACTCACCTTTTTTGTCACTGCCTCTCCCTACAACCATATAGAGATTTTGCAGCCTACATTTCAAGAAATAAAAATCCTACTCTTTCAACTCTTATCTATATCATTCATGGTACCTTCCATGAGATTCGCTCAACAACTTTCATCCTTTTCTCACTATGGTTCACCTAATGTTGGCTCATTTTTAATCCAGTTCCAGAAAGCTCACTGAACATATTTATTAATAAACTAAAAAAAAATTATCAGAGGACCAAAACCTGACCTTTCCCTACATATTTGAAGCCATATGGCAAGCAATTCCCATACCTCTTTAATGTGCCACTACTTTTATGCAGTGTGACTTTTCTTAAATCTAAAAGTAACCTATCTATAATAGGTTTGCTTCTACCCAGTATTCACAGTGGCTTTTCGTTATTTCCCAAATTACTTCTAAAATCTGGCCTATCTCAATGAGCAAAAATCTCCTGTGGAACCGGTGTTGCTAAGTAAACTCTATTCCTCCAGGGGCAAGGACTTCAGAATTTATCTTCTTGTAAATCACTAAAGTATAGCCCGAGGTTCTGATATCAAAAAAATGTTTTCCTTTTCCTTTGTAATAGAACATTCAAACCTTGTTTGATTTTTATTGATTGGTAGATTGTGTAATTCCTGTCTTTCATTGTAAAGTACTGTAATCCAAATTTATTGATCTCACCCTCTGATTGTATCATCCATTTACTTGTATTTACTGTTCCGTCATAAAATTTCTATATTTATAAAAAAAAAAAAAAAGACGTAAAATTAATGAAAAGCTATTCCTAATCCAATTTTATCTCTCTTTTTTTCCATGCATAATTTTGAGAGGCACTTATAACTTATATTTAACCACCGACACTTCAACTACACATATATACATCATCTTAAAACAGTAAATAATCTCCAATATGTATTCATGACTATTTAAGAACTCTTCAGATAGGACAGCAGAAGAATATTGCTTCTTTCAGGAATAAATATTGAGAATAATTTATCTTGTTCTGATGCCTTTACTCATGTGTTTAAAGTATGTGTACAGAGAATAGGAGATTTAAGTATATCTATACACATTTACTACCTAATGTTAAATGCTTCTTCTTTTTTCTTTTTTTCATGAAAGCAAAGATTATATAATATTTAAAATGTAATTAAAAACTTTCAGTTTGGATTAAATTATATTTAATTTAATTATAATTACATTTAAAAAGTAATTAATTTTATTTTAATAAATTATTCATGCAAGTTTGAAAAAATAAAATTAACTCAAAACTATATTTCATAGTACATTTATATTTTTTAAACACGGTCAAAAATAATATTATCTACAAATTAAAGATTAAAATTAAATTTGACTGAAATTAAAACTCTTCTTTTGCTGAAATTTTTTTTTTTTTGTTTTTTAAATATATCTTATATATTAATCAATTATCAATGTCCATACTTCATATCGAGTATCAATATACATACATCATATATATATTGATTATTTTGTGTTTTAGTGCATATATATATAATTTTATAATTTAATTAGTGATATATTTTAAGCTATTACTGATTTGCATCAGTAAAGTAATTAATATTTATAATTTATTAATGATGTCATAGGCATAACATCAGTTTAAAAAATGTTACATTTAATTTATGATCTCATATAAATATATAAAATTACAAAGAAATAAAGTCATATGTCACATGACCTAATTTAACAAGCTTGTATTACGAATGTTATATATAGAGCTTGCAAATAAGCTCTTAACAAGCTTTGAATAATGCTTGAATATCCTAGCACCTCACTGAGGAAGCCAGTAGCAGAAACTGGTCTGAGATTAGGTATATTCTGCAAAGCTTGTTAAAAGCTTATTTGCGAACTCTATATATAAAATTATACACTGCCTAATAATATGTAATAATCGAACAATAAAATATCAAGTTATATTATGCAACAAGGTCTAATATCAAACTAAATCCCATTGTGGATAAAAAAATGAATCAATTTTTCCCTACTGTTCATGATCTTATATGGATATAGCTTAAAAAATGATATTTACTACTACAAACATCAAAGTGTTGAAGATATCCATGCAGTTTCTTTCAAATAAACTTATAATTTAAATTTTAATAATTAAATGAGATTAGATTCTCTACTCATTTTAAAAACCTTTTTTAAAAATGGCCAAACACTGAATATGTAAAGATCAAATTATATGATGCTAAAAATATATAATAATTGAAGAGTTAAACTTTCATATGTTAATCTTTATAGCTAAAACACGATTTGCCTTACTTATAAAAACCATGTGTGATTTCACTATAAACTAATATTTTTATACAATTTATTACTATTCAGTCAATTCATGTCAACCCATTAAAAATGCACTTTTATGGTAGTAAATTTTAATTCTATCTTTAAAATATCATTATTAATCATAGTTAGTCTATAACTGAATGAAGATGTTTCCATGTCTAACTTAGTTTTTCTGATCTATAGCTTCTCTTTACAATATCATTCTAAAAAACTTCCTATCTTATATATCCATTTTACATATGATCTATAAAATCATGGAAAATATCTTTTAAGATCTCATTTTTTCATCTATTGTCATCTACTTTAGTGATGTATCCAACCTAATTCCACATCAACTTCTTAAACCTTTTAACAAGGACATCAATGTTATTTACTTATTTTGTTACTCAACTTTGACTTTTTATGTTAGAACCAAAATTTATCTCCCACCATATCATAGTGTTACCTGAAATGTCTGTATTGCTTTTCTAATAAATTTCCAAATATTAGAATCATTGGAAGTAAAAACATATGTATTAAAAATATTTTTGAATAAATGGAATTATTTCTTTTTAATATCATTATTTCTATCAAAACATTCTATGAGGATTTTTATCCCTTATGGTTACAACTGTATTAATATTCTGATCAATGCATTTTTAATTAACTTTTTCTAATTCATTATTATTTATTTCTATTTTCACTTTTTTGAACATTACTTTAGTCTTTTAACATCATTTTTTTGTCTTGTACGTTTTTATGTGATAAATTTTATAACATTTTCTGAAGCATTGTTCATGAAGGAAATCTTATCATATGTAAAATCTACATTTATTTTTATTTTCCCACATTCATTTTAATCCACAAAATATTTCTTATAAAACTGTTGTAAAAAAATTGAAGAGATGGAATATCTACTATATACTCTTATTATTATTTATTTTTTTATTATTCCAAAGCTTTAATTACTAATAAAATGATTATAGAATCAAATTCTTTTCACAATAATCTCATCTGCTAATTTCTTTCATTACTTGTTAGTGATCAATTGAACTATATCCATTACTAAAATTAGTTTTCTTTTCAGCTCATTGGAATTTAAAGTTCCATTTAGATATGTTTATTATTTTTAAAAATATATTTATTGACATTATAAAATTGTACAGATGCATAATAAAAACACTTTGTTAATGTTGGCTCATCCATTGCTGGCGTTGGTCTGGAAAAAGTATGCAAGAGCCATTCTCCGTACTAGCAGGTTGTGATGATCAAAATAAAGACATTACAAAATGCTAAAAGAAAACTGATATGTCAATCTTTCATTTTACCTCTCTTAAATATCAATATCTTTATTATAGTTCTTTAGTCATCTGATATATATATTAAACATTTTTTTATAGTTTTTTCAACAATTTTTCTATTTCTTTATCTGTTTTTTTTTTTTTTTAATATTTATAATATTTTTATCCTTTCCTTAAGCCTTTTCTTCATTTATAGATTTAATTTCATATGCTATAGTCTCAAGTTCTCTATTATTATAATATTTATTTATGAAATTGTTTTAAGCATTTTATCAGGCCTTTTTTTTTTAAAGAATGTTATTATTTTTTTTATTTCTGTTATCAACAAATATTCTTTTACTATTGAGATATTTTCTATTATTGGAATTATTATTAATTTATTAAGCACATACTCATTACATAAATTATATATATATATTAAGGTTATCACCTTAAGATAAAAGGCCACCTTTGACTTTTAAAGTTGTTAATCTTGGGTTAAAGATTTGTAGAGGTCCCTGCTATCGAAGTTCAGGTGCATAGTCTTAAGGTGATAGCCTTAATATATATATTATTTTTGGAATTCTACTTTTCTACACCTTTTCTTCCCATTTAACAGTTATACTTTTTTATGCTAGCATCAATAATTTGTCAATATTATTTATGGAATTTTAGTATTTCAATTCTTTTAGGATCATTTTTTAATATTATTATATATTTTTTATTCATCACTTTATCTTATTTAAAAATTTACTGCTGAATTGCTTTGTGCACATCAACATCCTCTACCAATTTTTAGCAGAGTATCAATTTTTTTTATTGATATTGTAAACAATTTCTGATGATTGCTGAAATTTTAAAATGATTTATAAATTTTAGTTTAAATTCACAGGAATGTTCTGATGATGAGAAATATCAGCTTTTATTTTTTTAGCTTCTAACACTTCTTAAATTTTATTAATCAATTTGTTAAATATATTAAGAATATTAAATTTCTGAAATAATATTTCCTGTTACTCAAAATATAATTTTATTCTTGCTGCATATTTATTTGGATACTTTCATGTTCTTTTCTTTTTGGATTTTTCTCAAATAAGAAATTTATAAAATACTGTTTTTCTTTTCCAAAAAATTCCACAAATTTATGTCATCTTTCATTTCTGTCTCCATAATCACTTTTAAAACACAGTACTTTATCTTTCAGTTTTTAAATGACATTTTTTTTTAAGTGTCATAGCATTGTCCAGGAGGCGAACCTGCAACCCGGGCAACTGCCTGCTAGCACTAGCAAGGCAGTCGCGCTAACCTCTCGACCACCAATGCAAGACATTTTTAAAGCTGATTAAAAGCATTTTGTATGTCTATATAAAAATATTTTATATTCCAACACTATAGAAAGAATATCATTAAAAGAAAAGCAGATGATTACTATCCACATGGTCACTTTCTACAATGATGAAAGATTATACTAGACATTTAAATTTGATTATGAATTCTATGGTATGTTACATCATAAAATATGGATGAGGACAATGGACGCTTTTACAGGACACCGTTTCACTTTTTCAAGAATTACAGGCTGAGATGATAATGATTTTTGTCATAATGATAACTTCTGTGGCTATAAATCTGCAATATTTTTATTTGGTATCTTCATAATCTTGCTACTATCTATAGGATGTCATCAATATTCACACTGCTGTTCTTTCTTTTTTTAATTAGGGATGAATGCTATTTCACTTTTGCTCCCAATATCTATATTTTTATAATGAAATATCTATGCATTTTTAAGTAAATTATTTTTTTTTATTATTTCTTCTAATTTCATTGAGTCCAACAATATATTTTTAGATCATTTCAATTTATGTAGTTTTAATTCATTCGAATGTAATCTATAGTTGCAGTTAGTTAAGAACACATTATTACATATATAATTACAAAGTATATTTTTAATCAAATAAAAAAAAAGTTATAAATCAGTTTAAAAAAGGAAGAAACCAGATGTAAGAGAAAAATACAACAACTAAAATGTCAGCTTTTAATTTCCTTTTAAATGTTCCCACCTTCATTGGAGAATTGTTTGAAAAGTAGTTCTTTGCGTCTATCTATAAAAAGGTTAATATTTTTGCTTAAAACTTTTTTTTTTATATCTTTAAGTTCCCCCTCTCCTCATTTTCTCATTTATCTTTGTCACTTTTAGTATAACTTTATATATATAAACACATAAAATGTTAATTATTCCAGCATGCTGTCTGTGTCAAAAAAACACTTAAAGTAAGCAGCCAGAAAAGACTATCTCTTTCTTAACACTGCTATGATCTAAGTAGTTAGAAATTCAGGACTATGGTAAACAACAGATTTGAATATAAATTAGTCAAGATGTTAAACGTTTGTAAACAAGCAATTTAATATTTTATAGTTATAAATTAAGATTGATTAATAATTCTTTTTAAATCTTGAAACCTCCTAAAACAAACAACATAAGAACATTAAATCTGTACCAATACTACACTGAAAATTAAATATAGAAAATAGGAACTCATCTAAAATTAACACTATTTATTCCTACAGTGCTATTTTTGTCAAACAACACTCGAATTGAACAACTGGAAAAGAGTTAATTCTTTCCTATTGCTACTTAGATCTACGAAGCATAAAAGTAGTGTTAGCACAATAATTTTTTATATAATTAGTTTTTTGAAGTTAGAATGTTTAATTAAAAGGAAAAGCTAATTAATCTTATCTTTGAATATAAATATATAGGGAATTTGAACTCAGACCTTCACGCGACCTTCAACTATCCATGCTGTCTCCTACTACTGACACACTTGATCACATACATACAGTTGTTCATTTATCCATGTCTGTTGTTTGCATAGTTTCTTAATTAATTTCTAACAGTTAGTTAAAATCTTAGCAGCAGTAGGAAGTTGTTTTACATAGGTTGTATTATTGGAATAATTAACACCACAAAAGTTCAGATTTTTTATATTTAACTTTTATCTAGCTTTATCACTTTTATATATATATATATAGACAATGATAACCAATATTTTACGTGGAATAAACAGAGTGTCGTGATTATTACTAATTTTGTTTTAATTAATATTTGACTGTTCTCTAGCTACTAATAACTTTTTGCAATAGAAAAATATCCTACTACTGAATTTTAGATATTTTTATTCAGAACAACAAATGCCAGAAAATAGTCTTAAATCAAATTAATATTTCAACTGCCCTTTAGAAGCCATGAACTTTTTACAGTAAAAAAAATGACATTTTACTATATTTTAGATTCTTTTGTATAGAATTATCGCAAAGAATAATAACAGGAAAGCAATCTTAAATCAGTCTAGACTCAGACTAGACTGATTTACGTTTGGATTCGGATTGTTGTTTTTGTTTTTGTTTTTTGGATAATTTTATATAAAAAGTCAAGCGTTGTTGGTCGAGAGGTCGGCACAGCTGCCTTAAAAGCAGTAGTCCCGGGTTAGTGGGTTCGCTTCCCGGCCGATGCTATGACACATGAAAAAAAGTTGTAAAATTCAATAGGAAGTAATTTCTCTGCTGTAAAACTTTATTGAACTTGGCAGCTAGAAAGCAATTTAAATATTAATTAAAATAAAATTGGTAATTGTCATATAACATTACGTATATATAATCAAACAAATTAATTCACAACATTACTGATATCATTTCCACATTTTTATAAATTATTAACCACTTACTAACATATCAGACTGAGCTATCTCTCTGCACGTGTTTTTTCAAAAGAATCAGGTAAACTATCTTCCTACTATGTAAATTATAGCTAACTTTCTATTTAAATATCATGTTTGTGAACTTTATTGATATTAAAGCTTGACCACACTCGCAATCAAATGCATATATATAAATTAATACATTATACAGGCTTAAACCTGTATTTATATATGTAATATAAATGTAAAATTTAAGATTAAATTTCAAAAGTGGCGTTACTATTAATAATTGAAATGACCTTTAGTCACAACATACTTCAATAGATTTAGTATAAAAAAAAGGCTGTCTTTTATTGTATCTCTTACACATATGTAGAGAAGTTGTCTATACATCAAACTTTATATGTATAATATTAGCACTGTAATTGTTTAATTTTTTTTCTCTCATGTGTCATAGCATCAGCCGGGAAGCGAACCCGCTAACCCGGGACACTACTTATAAAGCAGCTGTCGCTGACATCTCGACCACCAATGCTTGACAAATATTATATATTTTATCTTAATGTTTGAACACAAATGCATCAAATGCATTAAGACTTTGAAATAATAAAATCTAAATTTCCAAAAATTGTTTAACATATAATATGTGTATCTACCTTCTATTATAGATGAATGCTACTACATATTATTTTAAAAAAGATTTCCTGATATGTATTGTTTTTAAACTTCCTGAAAATATTTTTAATTTTTGTTGTTTTGTTAATAGTATAAAGTACACAAATACAAACTAATAATGAACATAAAAAACCTATTTATATTAAAATAGGAAAAAAATTACACCCATTTAATTGTTCTAATGCATCTACGTCGCTCTCATCTAAGCAATAGATAGTTTGTATCAATCAGACTGCCAAATTAATGTCTAGCTATTTATGTTTATTAGTAATGTACATTATATTGCACACACCTCACCAAAATCATCTTTAACGTCTTGAAAGTTTTAGACATTCTAACAATATTTAGTCAATAATTATATGTTTTAGTGTTTTTAGTTATGTGCTAACTTTAGAAAATTTATTTTGTGGGAGAAATAGATTCGCCAAAGTCTCTTAATGATGAAAATTGGTAGACAGAAATTAGTTTGTAGAAGTGATTCCACTATTATAGTGAGAAGCTGCTAGATGGCTTTGCAGATAGTAGAAGAATAATATTTTTAAGCCATGAAATTGATTATTAACCGAAACACAGGCTTATCCTATACCTGTGTCTATATATGTAATATATAGGGTATATGAGCACAGGCTTTCACACGACCCACCACTCTCCACTCTATCTAATAACACTGATAGACTCAAGCACATATATGCTGAAAAGATAAATAATCACCAATATATGTATTTCACACTAAACCAGCAATCATCAGTTGGTCCAGATTATCATCTCTACACATATATACTATAAGTGCTTGGATATATATTAAGATAGACAATCTTTATTCTTTAATGGATAGGCTTCAATCTACTCCACACTCCAAATCTTCAACCTTTTATCCAATGAAAAATCTGATGATGGAATGCTCAAAGGCCACCCTGAGGCTGAGATTCTTGTCACACCCATGTTGACCTAAGGTCAATCTGAACCCCACATGTACAGGACATAATCCATTTAATACATATGCAAGGATGGGCAGACATCTCTATAATGTAATAACTGTAACACAGGCTTATTATATACCTGTGTTTATATATATATATGTAATATATAGGGTATATGAACACAGACTTTCACACAACCCACCACTCTCCACTCTATTTAATAACACTGATACACTTAAACACATATATGTTGAAAAGATAAATAATCACCAATATATGTATTTCACGCTAAACGAGCAATCATCAGTTGGTCCAGATTATCATCTCTACACATATATACTATAAGTGCTCAGATATATATTAAGATAGACAATCTTCATACTTTAATGGACAGGCTTCAATCTACTCCACATTCCAACTCTTCACCCTTCCATCCAATTGAAAATCTGATGATGAAATGCTCAAAGGCCACCCTGAGGTTGAGATACTTGTCACACCCATGTTGACCTAAGGTCAATCTGAACCTCACATGTACAGGACATAATCCATTTAATACATATGCAAGGATGGGCAGACATCTCTACAATGTAATAACTGAAACACAGGCTTATTATATATAGACACAGGTATATAATAAGCCTGTGTTTCAGTTATTAAATTAATTTATTATAAATTTAATGTATACTTTAAAATCCTATTGTTATTTGTCATTGACAGATTTGTTTTCAAACTTTTTTATATTATTTGGCTTTTCAATTTCTTATTTGGTTTTGAGAAAAAAAGTGAGGAAAGAGAGAAAGAAAAAATATATAGGCAAATGTAAGTTATCCTTTGGAAATTTATTTCTTAAAAAAGAAATAAAACTAAATAATAAAAATAATAATAATAATAATAATAATAATAATAATAATAATAATAATAATAATAATATAGTCACCAGAGGTCGCCTCTAGCTTACCACTCCTCTAGATCGTGCTCCTCAATTTATTAGAATATCGTAAAATATACCGATTGCAGGTAAGAATTTTATATCTCTAATAACTATAAAATAGAAAACTAATAGATTAATTAAAAAAAAAAGAAGAGAAATACAAAAAGGCAACACAGATTGATTGCATAATGGACTTAGATGTCCAACATCCAGCCATGATGTCCGCCAGCTCAGACACGTATAAGAGTTCTTATGCACAAGTTGCAAAAACACAATCAACGGTTATAAAAAAAAGTGAAAATAATCCGCGATTGTTTTTCTCAAGGAAAACACAGCTAGCGCCTAGATTTCACCGTTCTACAGCAGGAGATCTGATGAAACTAGATCTTACTCCAAAAACTACTGAAACCTACGTTAACGCAATAAAAGAGCCTTGGTCTAATGATAGCCTTAAAAAAATATCTGAAGTGTTTAACCAAACCATCCCTAGGGAGCTCTTCAATTCATTTAAACGCTTTTTCACTGAACGCTCCGTTGTCATAGCAATCACGGATAGAAACTGTTCACTTTATAGATTCCCTAAGGAGCTTCTATTCGAAGAGATAAATAATAAAAAACTATGGAATTTGATAGTTCGTGTGGGAGATCATCCGAATCCGCGTTATCTGGCTATTGAATTTGTAAACGAAGAAAGCAAAGAATTGTTCCGACAAGAAATGAAAACTCTGGGGCAATACGCATTAGTTGTAGTCAATCCCAACAGAGAAAACTTTATTACTGGCTTAATAAAAAAAAACTTACCTAGGTTACTCAGAAACAGATTTCATTAAACTTATGAAACCGTTCGGGAAGGTAATAGATTTTCAGCCTTTACAGATTAAAAATACACCCATCCCAATATTTAGTAACAATTATAGATTTAAGGTAAAACTGGGAGAGAACATTAATCCCGAAAATATTCCAACACAAGTTGCAGATGAAGAAGCGACATTATTTCTTGTCATAAACGGTCTAAAACCGCAATGCTTTCATTGCAAAGAACGCGGTCATCTTATTAGCAACTGTCCGGCTTTATACTGTAATAAATGTAATATGAGCGCATCCCCCTTACATCAATGCCCAAAAGAAGACCTCCATAGTAATCAAGAAGTGACGGTAGATGAAGATGTGCATTCGACAGACCATAATATTGAGGGAAAAAATGATATTGACATTAGCAGTGGTGGAAAGCTGATTCTACATACTGCAGGGTTCGATAGCATTGAAGTTTCCTCCTCTCCTAATCCGGAAATCCCACCCCCTCTTAATAAAACATCTCTCGAAATAATGGAATCACTCGCAGTGTTGCCGACCCAACAAGTTCTAGAAACTTCACAAATCACTAGAAAACCAGGTCGGCCATCAAAAAAAAAATCCGGTAATAATCCCAAGAAAGTCATGGCTCTAGAATGTGAAAGTAGTGATAATGATTCCCCTCCTCCAGTCACTAGAAAAAAAGCTAACATCGCGCAAAATTACAATGCCTCTCTAATTGACACATACTCATCAGAAAATAGTCCAATGGAAGAGGAAACTGATTGTATTACAAACATAAATAAAGTTTCACTTGAAAACCCATTCACAGACAGGAAAACGAGATCCAATGATATTTCTCTCAAATCTACAGACAATAATTGAACAATGCATATTTATTGATCCATTAAAATATACTACAGTTTCCCTTATTAAAATATTTAACCTTTTTTTAGAATAAAACTTTCCTATGCTAGGCTTAGATTCTGATATATACGTACACACACATTCAAATAATGGATATTAAAATAGGAGTCTTTAATGTTAGAGGGTTAAACTCCCCACAAAAAATTGACCTCCTTGCTAAATGGTACGACATTGTTAAACCGCAGATAATGGGCATTATCGAAACAAAAATCTACAGTGGCTCACTAATCAACCCTACAGACAAGCTAAATTCCAAGGGCTTTACAGCTTTTTCAAACACATCTGACACTCCATCAGCGGGTACAGGCATTATCATTGATAAAGCCTGCCCATTTAGTTCTTTCAAAATCCTACATATTGATGCGCACTTGCTGATAATTACACTTACTCATAAAGCCATTACCTTAAACATAGCAATTGTTTATATCCCTCCAGGTCCCACTATTATAAATAGAATAATACAAACACTTAACTCCAGGTTCACAAATGCTATGTATCCGATGATTATTTTGGGAGATTTCAACATGACATATCAGACCTTCACTGGCAAATGGTTACATCAGCTGTCTTTTTCGATGATGAGTGGAAGAGGCTTTCTGCCGGAGAAGGCCGTGTCATTTAACAATGGTAGACATTCATCACTTATAGATCTGGTTTTCTATTCGCCATCATTGCATAACATGATATGCATTCAATTAAAGAATTCTCCCCTCTCTGATCATGCAGCTGTTTTAGTGTCATTGGAAATTAATTTTGATAATAGAACAATAATTAATACAGGAAGAACCATCAGAGTTCTACTACCATCACGCACACCAGAATATCTTTTTTCAGAAGTATATATATATCTTCACAAGTTGAAGAAAATTACAATGGATCCAGTCCAAGCATGGTGTGCCTTTACTAGCCTGCTCTCATTTAACATTGATCATCTTACCAGGACAACAACATCCCCAACAAAACTACTAAAGCTTATGGATGAAACCCATAAAAAAATTATTGGCACTTCTCAATCAAATCTTGATCGTCCCTGTCTGATTGCTTTAAAGAAGACATATCAAGAGTTAACAAACCAGCTTAAAGAATATATCTCCATTAAAAAGAAAAGGTTATATTTAAATAAGCCACACATGTATACCAGAAACTTCATTAGATGGGCGCTAGGCCACCCCTCCCAGGTGCGAGTCCCAGCAGCTATTAAAGTTCAAACTGAAATTGTCTATGGAGATTTTATGTTGGAGCGGCTTTACATATTGTATAGAGAAAAATTCCAGAGGGTATCCTCACCAAGTCTAATGGCCTTTTCACAAGATAGATCAGAAAATGAATTTAAAATTTCTTTAAAAGATTTCATTAAAAAAATAGAAGCGATGCCAGATTCATGTCATCCTGGCATAGATGGAATTCCCAAGTTTGTATACAAACATATTGATAAAATCACTGCACAATATATGCTTAACCTAGTCTCCTACCTCACTAAAGACATCTATAAAATACAGGGCTTAAATCAAATTATGCTTGTGCCATTCATGAAAAAGAAACAATTAATCTCAAACACCACTAACCTACGTCCAATTTCAATGTGCTCCCTTGGCATAAAGATAATAGAATCAGTGATAAAAGATAAAATAGAGCCATTCATTTTGCCAAACCTATCAAAAATGCAATTTGCCAAAAAAGAATCCTCAACAGGACAGGCAGCCTTTCTATTCAAGTCAACTATAGAAACTGTTAGAGATAATAAAAAATACAGTCCAGTTGTTATTCAACTAGATATTGAAGCTGCTTTTGACATGATTTCCATCAGTACTCTTCTTAAAACTCTGCAGAAATACTCAGTTCCAAACGCCTATCTAAACTTGCTTGCTAACTTGCTTTTAAACCGTGAGATTTATGTTTCCCTAAATGGGAAAACTTCACCACCAATAGTGCCACATCAGTCCATCCCTCAGGGCTCACCTCTCAGTGCCTTATTGTTCACTGCCTATATCAACCCTCTTATAAAAATAATAGAAAATGAATTTTCAGGAGTCTACGTGCCTACAATCAATGACAACATCTCATGTATCGCATATATGGATGATATAGCAATATTTCTATCATCCCAAAAACAAATTCCCAAACTTCTTAAGATACTTAATAATTTCACAAAAGAATATAAGCTAACATTTAATATGGAGAAATCATGTGCATGGCAGATCTTCACCGGTAATAGCATTACTAAAGTTTTCAAAGGTAGACCAAGCGCATTCCTTGGGTTCAATTTTTATTTACGACATTCACCTATGAGATCGCTCATACAGAAAAATTTGATAGAGAAAGTGGAAAAAACTGTCAATTCACTCTCCAAAGCCTATCTCTCTCTATATACAAAAATGGCCTTGCTTAACATGTTAGTGATCACAAAAATCTCTTATTTTACTCCAACAATCATTTATACCAAAGCATTTACAAATAAGATAGACTCCTTATGCAGGAAATTATTCTGGGGAAAAAAGATTATCTCAATATCAATAAAACGCCTAAGAAAACCCCTTTCACAAAATGGCCTTGGCCTTCACTCAATACATGTCTTCAGAATACAAAAAACATTGAACATAATATCTACATGTGCACAAAAATTCCCATATTTAGAAATTTCTGCCAAGATTACTCCTACAGATAGACCACCTCCTCTTCAAGGATATCTGAACACACTACTTACACCATTATTAACAATCCACACTCTTAACTTTAAACCACCACAAGCCAAATATAAATATTGGGAAGTTTATCAACTTCTACATCCAAATCAAGATGATGTACAAACACCACTTCATATTAATAATAAACAATTATGTCGCAAATTCAAACTATGGTCACTTGAACCAAAATATTTTGACTTTCTCCTAAAGATAAATCTGGACTCGCTTCCTACACAATACTTTTTGAGATATCAAAGAAACTATAAAGATATAGATGATATATGTAATCTTTGCCATAGGGACTCGGAGACACAAAACCACCTTTTCTTCTCATGCTCAAGTCTAGAAAACATTCGTGAAATCATTAGCACTTCACTCAAAGATAAAAAAATCAATATGATAACCCTTTTTGACTCTTTTAAAAGGGGTGTCTTTGCTGAAATAAGAATCTGCACATTTTTACTCTATGCCTTATGGTGTACAAGGTGTAATTTCATATACAATCATAATCCCAGAAGACATCCAAACACGTTCAGAAATAAGCTGAAAACCATACGTGAAAGAGACAGGAAGATTACAGAACAAACTAAGTACATTGACACCTGGAATATACAAGAACTTATATAAAAGCACACAAAAAAAAACTATATTTAACATGGATCCTTGTGCCAGTTCTAAAGTCAACTGACACAAACTAGACGCATTCCTGCTTTAGTTTAATTGAAGTATATCTAATTGAATATAATCGTATGATTGAGTGAATATCATTGACTTTATTGAACTGTTTTTTTTTCTCTTAGATACTTCTAGTTTGATAAAGCATACAGGTACTGATCAAATCATTGTACATATGCAGTTTTGTGAAAACAATTTATATATAAGAAATATGTTGTCAAATGTAACTTGTGTAACCTTTTAGAACACTAATAAAGTTTATCCTTTGAAACATAATAATAATAATAATAATAATAATAATAATAATAATAATAATAATAATAATAATAATAATAATAATAATAATAATAATAATAATAATAATAATAATAATAATAATAATAATAATAATAATAATAATAATAATAATAATAATAATAATAATAATAATAATAATAATAATAATAATAATAATAATAATAATAATAATAATAATAATAATAATAATAATAATAATAATAATAATAATAATAATAATAATAATAATAATAATAATAATAATAATAATAATAATAATAATAATAATAATAATAATATAATAATAAAAATAATAAATATAATTAATATATTATAATAATAATAATAATAATTATCATTCAATTTTCAATTCAATTTATTCTATGAAATAAAACAAAGTACATCACAAATATTTAAAAACTCCAAACAAGAAAAATCTTGTGTGTGGAATTTACATGTAAAAATAAATTAAATAAAAATACAATCAAAAACTCAAAAGAACAGTTTAGGAAATAAATAAAATTAATTAAATAAATAAAATAAATGCCAAAATTAATACATACTACACAACCAGTGAAACAAATATTTTTTGAATGATATATAAGAAATATTATTCAGATCAATTGAACATTCATATACAAATTTATTAAACAACTTTGACCCAGAATAAACATATTGTCTTCTACTAGATTCCTTAAAAAATTTTGGTAAAGGTAATTGAAATTTATTAGAAAGACGAGTATTTAGAACATAAACTCTAGAATTCAGAAAAGGTTTAGCACAAAAAATATCAAAAATAACTCTATATTGATATAAGTGATTTACATCAAATAAACCAAATGCAATATAAATATCTCGAACAGAAGAGGAACGAGATCTACCAAAAATAATGCGCAAAGTATAATTTTGCAAAACACGCAAAGAAGATAAAATATGTGGAGAAGCATTACCCCAAATAATGATATTGTAAGATAAAATACTCTGATAACAGGCAATGTAAATAAAAATGAGAGCAGACCTAGGAAGAAATTTAACTAAATAATAAAACATATAGTTTAAATTACGTAACCGTTGACAAAGATAGGTAATGTGATTTGTCCAGGACAATCTGGAGTCAATATATATTCCCAAATAACAATAATTATCTACCAAAGGAATATTCTCACAAGTACATATACTATTATAATGCAAAATATACTTACAGCAAATTTTAATCTTAAGAGAAAAAAAAGTACGCTTGTAAGAAAAAAGAATAGCTTTTGTTTTATCTAAATTGACCAACAATGAATTATATGCCAACCATTTACCAATTGAGTCCAAATCCTCATTCACTAATTTTTCAAGAAGATTATAAGAAACAGCATTGCAAGATAAAGCAATATCATCAGCAAAACCAAAAATCTTAGAATGTAACTTCAATGAAAATAAATCATTAATATAAATTAAAAACAATAGAGGACCAAGTACTGAACCTTGCGGAACTCCAGAATTAATCAAGACAACATCACTGATAGTACCATAAATATTAGTAAACTGTTTCCTATCATTTAAATAACTCTCCAACCAACTACCAATAGATCCACGAAAACCATACAAGTAGCAACGCTTAATCAAAATATTATGATTAACAGAATCAAATGCTTTAGATAAATCAAGATAAATAGCCAATGTTTTAAGTTCCTGATCCAATGAAGATGTTAAATACTGAACATGATGTTTTAAAGCATCTAATGTACTTCTGCCAGGAAGAAAACCATATTGATAGTCAGATAAAATTTTATTTTTAAACAGAAATGACAACATTTGATCCCTAACAATCATTTCCAATAATTTAGAAAAAACAGAAATAATAGCAATTGGCCTATAATTGACCATAAGAGTAGAATCACCCTTTTTATAAACAGGAGTAATAACATTAACTTTCAGACATTCTGGAAATGATCCAGACTGCAAAGATAAATTAAATAAATGAACTAAAATAGGCAAAAATGCAACCTTATTTTCTTTAAGCATCTTAGGTGTTATACCATCTAGTCCAAAAGAAGTGACATTTTTTAAACTATCAATTGCTACAGACAACTGAGATTCAGAAACATCAGAATATAAAAAAGAATTCAAACTTGAATAAGAAGACAAAATCTGCTCAGGCACATCACGCATCGATAAATTTACAAAATACTCATTAAACCGATCAGCTAAATATTTTTCATTATTCTGTAACTCAATTAAACTTTCATTATATTTAATACATTTAATACGATCAGGAGAAGATTTTTTAATCAAAGAATTTATTGTTCTCCATTTCAAAGAAACATTTTTATCACTAAGAAATTCTTGATAATATCTAAACTTCAACTTTCTAATATCAGACTTAATTTCAACATTAAGTTTTTTTAAAACATCTGATGAGCCATCCAAAGATTTTAACACATTTCTCTGATTAATTTTACATACCAGCGCATCTGTCACCCAAAGAGATCTTCTTCTATTCTTACTTGTCAATTTTAAATGAAACTTTGCTTTAGCAATTAAATCTAAACAAATAGCTTGGAACCCCAAAAATGCATCATTTACATTATCTATCATAAAAATCTCATCCCAATTCTGAACAGATAATAAATAATTCAATTTAGAAAAAGATAATTTCTCAACATATGCACAAACATTAATATTATCCATACAATTCAATATTTTTAATTCAGTAGCAAAATGATCTGTAAGAAATAATTTAGAAAGAGACGAATCAGAAAATAAACTGCGGCTTAATCTAACAAAAATATGATCTAAAAGAGATTGAGATATAGGAGTAATACGCGTAGGTGAAAAAAGCGTTTGACTAAATCCATAGCTATAAAGTAAATTTAAATAATCTATAGTAGACTTACAAGCATTATTTAACAAATCAATATTTAGATCACCCATTAAAACAGCAGATTCTGAACCCAAATCTAATAACAAAGAATCAAGTTCAGTAACAAAATCCAAAACTTTACTTGTACATGATCTATATATAGCCAAAATAGAAAGCACACATTTAGGGAGTTTCAAAGTTAATAAAATACATTCTGCAGTATTAAATGTTGGAATATTGAAAGAAAAGTCTAAACCGGTTTTTATAAAAACCATAACACCACCAGATCGTAAATGCATACGAGGAGAAAGTATACTCGTATAGCCATTCAAACTATATAAATTTTGTTCTTGTAAAGAAATCCAAGTTTCCGTTAAAATAATTATATCAAAATGAAATAAAGGAGAATTATTTAAATAAACTACAAGTTCATCAAAATGACATCTAATGCTACGTATATTTAAATGAAATAATTTAAGTGAAGCAAAATCTTTTTCCTGAGAAATCAAATCAGAATTTATCATAATAAATAAATATAATAATAATAATAATAATAATAATAATAATAATAATAATAATAATAATAATAATAATAATAATAATAATAATAATAATAATAATAATAATAATAATAAAAAAAACAAACAATAAAAACACAGAGGCTAAACTTTCCATACAGTAAGAACCATCAGTGATTCTCATGTGGTGTTTAGTGGCTTAATAAATAAAGAGTGTAAAGCTTTTTTCTTAATATTAATTTATAAAAACTACCAAATAAATATATCATTTATTATAATGCATGCAAATGTTTCATTTTAGTTTTTGTGCTATATTATTTTAATTATTCATGTACCTATATTTTATGTGTACAAATAAGTCTGAATCTCAAATTTATTGATTACTTAACTCATTATTAAGCCAATAAGCTAATGCACATGTGCTTTGTAGATGTCACTATATAAATGAATACTCCCACTTTTTCAAACACAAAGTGCATTAGCTTATTGGCTTATTGGTATTACAGCTTATAAAAACATTGCACTATATAAAATAAATGTCTTGTTTACATATGTTTAATTTAATAAGAATGATGTATCGTAAATTCTAGAAATTTCACAAGCGTCATTCATTCACGTAGTAAAAAAGTAATTTAAAGTGATCAATTAACATCTTCACACTCTCATTTTCAAACACTTAAGATTTGCCCATACATATGTGTTGGGTCAAAAAGATAGATGGATTCATTCTATCTTTTCCCAAAGACTTTATCTTGTGTTTGAAAAAGTGGGAGTAATAATTTGATACTAACAGGAAATATGCCTAGGTGTTTGAAAAGGAAGGTTTTTAATAAATGTGTTTTTCCAGTTCTTGCTTATGGATCTGAGACTTGGACACTTAATAGAAGAGCAATACAGAGACTTCAAATCACTCAAAGAATTATGGAGAGCTGTGTGTTGGGAGTAACAAGAAGAGATCAAAAACGCAATGTATGGGTAAGAAAACAAACAGGTGTTACTGATCTTCTTGAAAAAATTAAAAGACTGAAATGGAGTTGGGCTGGACATATTCCTAGAAGAGATGATAATAGATGGACAATTGAAATTTTAAACTGGATTCCAAGAGATTGTAAAAGACCCAGAAAGAGACCACATGTGAGATGGATGGATAAAATAAGAAAGTGTGCAAAGGTGATGTGGAGAAGAGAAGCTAAAGGTCAGAAAAGATAGATTAAACTTGGAGAGACCTTCATCCTGCAGTGGATTGATAATGGTTGATGATGATGAAGATGACAAAGCGCATGTGCATTATTGGTATTACAGTTTATAAAAACATTGTGCTATATAAAATAAATGTCTTCTTAACTCATTATTGTTTCATGACATAGATTTGCAATGTTTTAAAAAATCATTTAAAAGAAAAATGGAATGTAGATACTGAGTTTCCAGTACCAATTTTATTGTTGGCTTGATTTTAAATAAACTGTTTGAACTGAAAAACTGCTACTATAGTTATAATAGTAGTAATAGTAAACACTAGTAGTAGTAGTAGTAGTAGTAGTAGTAGTAGTAGTAGTAGGAGTAGGAGTAGGAGTAGGCATAGTAGTAGTAGTAGCAGTAGTAGTAGTAGTAGTAGTAGTAGTAGTAGTAGCAGTAGCAGCAGTAGCAGCAGCAGCAGTGAATATGTGAATATATTTGAATAGATTATCTCATTAACTTTATCCAATGTTGTTGGCATACTGATAAAAGTGGTAAATTCAAATATTTTTGAATTATTTCCCAACTAAGAAATATTAAAAAAAGCATCAGTAGGCAATTAAATAGAATTGCTGTGTTCAAGTTTACTGTTTCAATACTCTGCTATAAATTAGCTTCCTAAGCGATTCTAATATTATTTTTTATGGAAATATTAAAATATTAATAACATTTTAAATTTAAACAAAAAAATAATGAAATCATTTTGAAGTTTCTGAAAAGCATTGATTTTTTTTTTTTAATAAACAAAACAAAAAAAAAATCATGATAATTAAAAAAAAGATTTTTCCTACATTTATATCTATGTGTGTGCTTGTATGAAAAATTATTTAAACAAAGTGCAAAGAATTTTTTATAAAATATTTTTATTGGTTTTTATTTTTTCTTTTGGTTCATGTAATAATTGCTAATTTAATTACTGGCATTTTTATGCTGCTGGGTAGTTGTATTTATTTCATGGTGGATTGGCATTTTTCCTTTTGCTAAAGAGTCTGTTATTGAAATCATTTCCTCTGTTCTTTCCTTGCTTGACATGTGTTCC
This sequence comes from Epiperipatus broadwayi, assembly GCA_028023455.1. Taxonomy (NCBI): domain Eukaryota; kingdom Metazoa; phylum Onychophora; class Udeonychophora; order Euonychophora; family Peripatidae; genus Epiperipatus; species Epiperipatus broadwayi. The sequence goes on from JAQFVV010000830.1 coordinate 149,696, forward strand.
AAACATCATTACTCATAAACGTTGATAAGTGTCAGACACTAAAAATTGATTTGCAGTTAAAAAATTATTTTCAGAAATATAATAAAATGCCATCAAGTAATAAAGCCAAGTAAAACTTCTTACTACAAATATTATTTTTTCTATATTTAACACATTGCAAATGCTATTAAATTTTTCTATTATTTATCTAATGCTAAAGATGTATCTAATATATATATATTGTAATGGTAAGATATGTATATATATTGTAAGGGTATGATATGGTGTAACAGTCAGAATCGTCTATCTCGCTAACACACTGCAGAATTCAAACCCCAGGCACGAAACTGAACATTCTAGGAGGGGTTGCCTTCTAGATATACTAAGTTCGAATCTAAAGTCCAAATTTCACAGCGCCATCTACATGACAACGCATCTGATGCCACTACTAGTATGACCTTTGACCGGTGCCTGGTAGTCAGGGAGAAACAAAAGACTCTATACTAAAAGAAGTTTGAGTGGCTAATTAACGTCTATGGATTTACAAAAGAAATGCAGAAAATATATATATAGACCGATACAGTGATAGGAATCAAATAAAATAAGAGATCAAATTTAGGTTTAAATAATTTCACAAAATTTATTCATATAAATTATATATATAACGCCACTGTCTGCTTATATGAGACAGGGACGCATATTAAATAATTGTTGGCATTATATTCCCACAACTGACAAAAAGACTTCAAAACAAAATGATGTATTCTATTCCTCAGGCTAATAGCATTACGATAATGTGCTTGACGAGATAGGAACATGCAAGTTTAAGAAAATATTTGAAATTAAGTGTTATAAAATATTTATTGATTTTGAGAATAGCACGGACAAAAGCTTACTAAGCAACAAAGTGGGAATGTGATCAAGGCATTTATTTGAGAATAATAATAATAGAGTTACATTGGGAGGTCAGTATTGCTGATAATGAATTTATTAAAGTTGGAGGGTGTGACACATTTAAGTCACAGATGCTTTGTAAAATAAATATAAAATAAAACAATATTGAAGATCCGGAATAATTACGGAGGGCATCTCACCGCTAACCCGTAGGAAAGTATTTTATGAATAGCCGAAACTTAGCGACTGTGTGACGATTGCGTTTAATTCCCAGGGGTGTCGTTTGGGACACCCTCTGCCTGGAAACTTGCAATAAGCGAAAAGAATGGACTTTGCCGTGTAAAGAATCCTTGGAAAAATAAAACAAAGCGGTCTCAACAACCAATTCATTTACCAGCAATATGAGACGAGTGTATATAAAAACATACTGAATGGGTTTTACTTGGATTAAGAGAAATGCCCAATCAAATTCCCAGAAATTCATTTAAAAGGGTCCGCACATTCTCGACGTCAATGATGAACTTTATAATTAAAGTAGAACACGGTAATTAAAATAGGAAAATGCATGCTTGCGGGTTTGAAAAGTAAGTATAGATTTATATACGCAATCATGCATTTGGGGACACATTTAAATCACTGACCTCGCACATACTCTCATGGTAGATTAAAATCAATAACATGTAGATTTTAAACTATGTGATTATATTATATTAAAGAAAAGAATCACCCTCGAACGAGTGATTTGCAAGATAATAAAATTGGAAAATTATAAATTTAAAATATGCCTTAATAGCGGCATCTTACTTTCAATAAAGGGAATAGTTCATTTGGTCAAAGACAATTCTGACACATTATCATAATAAAATAAAAGAAAGCTTTATAAATAGAAAATATTAACCCAAGGACAGAGAGCAAAATGTTGAGTATATTTAAACACGTTAAAGAAATACATAATGAAGTTATGTGAAATATAAGAAAACAATGTTAAATAGCTATAGCATGTTAGTTAGGAATCACAAGAGCTCTTGGGTTAATTTAGGGTTACCTCTGGAGAAGCATTTAGGTAGATTGATGGTCAGCAGGTTTTTATATAATTTAACAGCAAAATCTGGAAATGTTCATATTTTTGGCAGCAGCAGCAGTTCCGGGGTTTGTGTGATAACTTCCGATGGTCTACGGCAGCAGATGACCATTCCGGAGAGAAATAGCCTTCTTGCGCTCTACTCTGTCATGTCAAGATTTACAAATTACTAGAATAGAATGATTTCTCTTAGAAACATTAGAAGAAAAACTTGAGAACAAAAGAAAAACATTCTTTTTATAGTAGACGTTAACAATAGAACTGCCCTGGAGCATTACAAAAATATATCGGGCTTATCAGCTGTAATTAAATCTATCCCAATGTCTAAAGGAATTCAACATTAATTAATTTCTTTTGTTAATTTCCCTGTCGACATTCGGATTACAAACTAGATTTAATTAAAAATTACTTTTATTAATTAAAGAAAACCTCAAGTGGACATCTGCTGTTTTTAGATAAACTTATATAATATTAACTAATTAAACTATTGTCCCTGATTTATTTAAACAGAAATATTTGGAATAACTTTTATTAAATTAAAGAAAATGATTTTACTTTTTAAATTGCAATATTTGAATCTATTTACTAAACGAATATTTACTAAATGAATTTTATTTTAAATCAAAATATATTACGTTGGTAATATATTTGTAAATAGATTCAAACAAAATAACTTTAACAATTTATAATTTTGATATGTTTTAAAATGCATATCATAGTGTGTGCGCAATTACGACTTATATAACCTACTTTTTAATAAATCAAAATTATGTGAACATATACATAATCTATAATCTTTTATTTATTTGGGAATAACTTATATATATAATACGAGCATTGTACTCATGGTTTAAAATTAGGTGGGATTGTCAGTATATAAGCATATTGCAGACACACTACGATAGATTGGGGTTCAAACTAAGGTATGAGGTAGGAAATAGGTGAGAAAAGGTGAAACGAAGATCTGCAAAGCAGACCTTACTGTTTCAATGGGGAAGTAGGTATGAGATGGGTATAGAGTTGATTAAAAAAACTCTATCCCGAATATATTCCAAAATGAGAGACCTATATGAGGCATCTATCATTTATGTGGCCCATAAGCTACAGACTCTATCAATATTTACGGAATTTATAATTTAAGACTACAGAATAATTCTTGTTGACAATAATGTCATATGCATATGTATGAAAACCCAACTTCCTCACTCACACTATCATAATCTGATTAATTTGGTTAATAAATACTACTAGCTCTTATGACTAAATCTCCCATGATAAATAATTCTATAATATGAATTGATGTCCAATGGCATAGATTTATCTGAATAATATAAAATTAAATAACTAAAGCTAGGATTTTCATTGAATAGGTACTTTATTTACATGGGTAACTAGAATGTAGATCATGAAATTGCATATCAAAAAACATTAGCTTATAATAACTAGTATTTATGTATTTACACTGTGGGCGATGTTAAACAAGATACTTATCTTGAATTAAAGAAAGATACACATTCAGCTTAATTTTGCTGATAATTATTTAGTACCAAAATCATTAACCATTGTTATATTAATATTACATATATATATTAAAGAAATATAAAAAATGATATACTCAGCATTTTTAATGTTACATGCTGAGTATATCATTTTTTATCTCTTTAATATATATATGTAGTATTAATATAACTATGGTTAATACAAAGTCCTTTACTATTTTTAAAGTTTTTCATTTTTTGAATTTCAAATGTGTTTTTTTTAATAACATCTATTTTTCTCATTTGTTCATTTAGTTTTATCGGTAAAGGAAGCTTTTTTAATAACTAAAACAAGTTTTTTCACAGTAGTTTTATGATTTCATTTAAACATTATTAAAAACAAGCTAAGATTTTGGAATTTTATGACACATTCAAATATATCGAAAAATGAAGTCATTTTCTAACATTTATTTTTTATAGCAAGTTCAAGTATATACTTACATACTTTTTTATTTTAAAAGTAAATCAATCATTAAATAAATCCGTACTTTTATATCTCCTTTTTGAAACAGAAAATATTATATATACTTTAAAATGTATCTTTAAAAGTTGTAAGTACGTTATACCTATTGAATTGCTCTTTAATGCAGAGACACAGGGACAGATTTAAGAGCTGAAGATAAGCAAACGTGATATGACCTCCTGAGCAACTAACCATAAAGCTAAAACAAAAACAGTATACACAGATAGGTGGATTATTGAGGTTTTGAATGTATCTACCCTAAAAAGATAAAACTATACCCTCCATAGCTTATTCTAAATATCTTAATACTGACATTGATTTTTCTTTTTTCATTTAATTAGTGGTATGTTGCATTTACAACTTTTAAATCTAATTAATTTAGCTATTTTTTCAATGTTTTTAATCATCTGCTATATCACTTAGTAATAATAGGCCAGTTTCTTTAGTGGTCATGTGACCAGGGCTACACCATGCAGGTGTGCAGGCTGTGCGGGGCACAAAGATGTCTAGATAATTAATAAATTTTAAATGTAAATAAAACTATTTACATTTTCAAATCCCTTCATTATTAAAAATACATTCCAAGTATAAATATTTTTTATTTAAATATGGAATACTTTTTTACTTAAATTAATTATGATAATTGCTCAAGCTATGAATTTTGAGGTTTGAGCTCAAAATATACAATATATATATATTCTTATCTTTACACTAAACTGATTAGGCCAGATACTATTTTGTCACAATAATTAATAAAATGTATAGATTTTCAAATCACTTTATTGTCAGAAACACATTCTTTTTAGTTAACTATAAATGCAATAGTTATTTACTTAGACATATTGTGACAACTGGTCAAGCCTCCAAATATACTACATATACACATCTATTGCACAAAAGTGAACAGGTCTATGTCTTTTTGTAGCTATAATTAATAAAATTTATATGTAAAGGAAAATTTTTAGATTTCCAGTCACTTTGGTTTAAATATCCTAATTTATATTTAAAAGAATACATTACTATTAATGATTTATTTAAAAATAAAACTTATTTCAAAAATATTGTCTCATAATTTCAGTCATTCTACATGTGATAAAATTGTAGATATTAATGCCATTTTCCACATTTCCTCTGTATTAATCAGTTTGCCATAGCGGTGGAGTATCTGACTCCGGACAGTGGAATCTTGGGATTGATTCCGCTGTTGTCTTGTGCAAAGTTTTTTAATAGCAATATTATTATTTTTTATCTATGCTGAATTATATTTTTACACTTTTTATTGAATAGATTTTCCTATTTTTAATAACAATACCTTTTTTATTGACACATTATTGTTTAATGGCCCTCTGTTGATTTAATAACTTCACTTGTAACCACTCGATGTTATGTGTGTGTATATATATATATATTTTAAGAAAATAAATTATTTAAGATTTCTATTTATTATATGTTGTTACATAATTTCCTGCTAAAGAAAAAAAGACTGAGTGTAATAAAAAAGCAGAAATAAGAGAAAGCATATTTTATTAAGAATTGGGAATTTGGACAGAGGATTTTCTTGGAGAATTTTACCACTTTAGGTCCCAAAGAAAATGTACAGTGTATTAGTTTGGTATGCAAATGAATTCCATTATATAAACTTACTTATGTGTGTGAGGATTATTTGGTAAAATATTTGTTGTTATTTAAATACACAACAAATAATTAAAGTGTTAAAAGTACCTATAAAATATTTTATCTATTCTAATGGAACCAATTGTTTATTTTTTTTTCCACTTATAATCTATCTTTAAAGAAATGAAAGTCCAAGGCATGGTATAATAGCTTCTAAGAATTTATCCATAAATAAGTTCTTCATTTAAAGTAAATCTTTAAAATTCCTAAATACCTTGTTATATAACTTGACTAAATTAAGTTGAAATAACAAGCAAGCTAACTTTTTAATAAAAAGAATAATTTATGCATGAGTGATTCTGAAGTTATTTTTGAACTAATTAAAACTAAAATCGACCTAGTAAAACTGAATGTTATTTATCACACTGTGGCCACCAGAGTCTGGAGAGTTTTTTGTAAATATGGTAAAAAGGTAAAAGTGTAAATAATTTTAATTTTCTATTGTTTATTTTGTTAAAAAAAATTATATAGAATTCATTTTGTTTTACTTAAGTAATTTTATTTCATGGATGCATGGGTCTTCTTCATGTGATAAAAACATTTAGATATTTAAACAAATAAATGATCTTACATGCAAACATAGATTTATTAAAATTGCACAAACTAGTACTTACAATGTATAAATAATTGCTTATTTAGTATAACTATGATTTTGAATCTATATTTGAAAAAACAAACCACTCTTTTTTACAGTTTACAATTTCGATTGCCCCAGCAATCTTCTTCAGAGCTTTATATCTCTTAGCCTCAACTGCTAAATAATTGCTGGGGCAATTAAAACTGTAAATGGTAAAAAAGGGTGGGAAATAAAGCATTGTGTAACAGTAGTAAAGTGAATGAACAATTTAGTATTATATGGTATACTGTACTGGTCGAAAAACGTCCACCACCTAAACTACAAGTCTGATCCAAACTCAGTCGGTTCAAGCTGAATTCAAACCCAACTCACCAGTTCAGATTAGTAGAAATCTAAATTGACATCACAGTGCTATGCACTGAGGAACTAGATCAATGGTTGGTGAGGATTAGAGACCCCTGAACTGACATTAATATTGGATAATACTGACTAAAGGTAATTTTAAATCATATCATATGTATATGTTCGGGTTGCCAACACAGACAGTGAGGCTTAACATTAAATAATTATTGAATAAAAGACTTAAGAAACCAAGTGTGTTTATAAAATATTTAATAATAATAATAATAGTTTTGTTTGAATTTTAAATGAGATTATATTAATCACCTCTAGCCTTTAACAGAGCTTCTAATTATAATCAGAGTGGCGGTCCTTATTATATGCCAATGAGTATTACACAATATTTGAAAGTCTATATGTCTATGCCCCCAACAAGAAAATAAAGGCAGATAAAGGTCTCAGTGGTAATGGAAATTGTTATTCTAATTTTATTACGACAGAATGTGAGATTTATTTTCACATTCGCAAATCCATTCATTAAAAGCATGATACGTATTTTAGGGCATAACTTTAATCTTTATTAGAAAACTTATTTAATTAAATATAACTGAGAATTTGTTCGACTTTAATTGAAATCACTTCATTACAAATTACGAGCATCAGAACGGGCTTTACTGGAACAGAGGGGTAACGATGCTGATGAATTATGAGCTATAAAGTAAACATGAAAGATAATCACTGGTCAGTGGTTTAAATAGTATGGCGGCTTGCATTTGACAAGTCTTACTGCCCTTTAAGATGTGGAACATGGGGAAATCCAGGCCAAGTCGTAACTATGAACCTTTGGTGTTTCGAATATAATAGGAGTGGGGGAAGTGCTTTCTTCCTCTATAATTAAAATATCAGAAATATCACCACCGACAAGCCTGTGAAACGAATGATAGCCCTACACCAGCAACATTGAAGATGATGACTTGATAGTCACCGTTTGAAAAATAAAACCCAATTTATTATCGAATGCTCTATGTGATGACTTGATCAATTTAATTAAAGTCAAACGAGCTTTTAACTAAAACTATTTCAACGCATTTATAAAATTATATTAATTATGCCCCAAACATCATGCCCTTCCTGAATCTAAATAGCAAGTAACTGAAATTTGAATTAAAATATATTTGATTCCTTTATCGACCCTTTTTGCAAAAATATTTTAAGATTATATATGAGTAAATACATATTTGTGAATACGAAAATAGCTGGGGCATAGATTAGAAATGGAGCTAATAATTTGTTATTAGCCAATTATAAAACTAGTAAACATTTAATAATTTCTTTTGACTCGATGATTAATAGAACGTATAAATTTAGTTCTAATGGGTGAGAATTATGATTAGACTTAATATTATATATTTGCACAAAGCAAACAGAACAAAGGAGCTCATCGAGTCTAAGGATTATTGGCATATAATTAAAAATAAACAACATTAATAAATCACACAATAAATATATATAATATAATAAATGAACTGCCATAGTAAGGAAGAAAAGTTAAATTTAAAGACTAGAGATTGAGAGAATTTATATAATTTAAAATAGCATAAATAAAAGGTTTTACACAGAGATTATTACATTAAAGAATGAAAAGAGCTCTTAAAGGGAGTGTAAAGTAAAGTTTGAAACTGGCCAGAAAGTTACGGCTCATTATGGAAATATATTACCCATTTCTTCCGGGCTGGTTCCTTAGTTTACACGTCCGGGTTGATAAAACGTAGGCATGCATTCAGTCGATTACTTGAACAGCATTTTATTTGATTTTGGCAGCATGATTTGTCTGGAAAGAATTTAGCAGCTTCATTGAAGATTGCAGGGGACTTCAGGAACCATAGCCAGATTCCTGATGTTTTAGCCCTTCTCCATGATCGAAACACTATTTAAATTTATGATTTTGAAATGCACTGAATTTTGGCACTTTCTGCAACAAAGATCTTCTCTCCTCTCCAAACTTTTCAGAGCTATATATACAGTATCTGATGCCTTTGCGCTAGTGCTTCTTTCATTATCAATGTCACAAAATCTACTAGTTGTTTTTAGATACATTCCCTCGATAAGGCTTTCAAACTCATTAACTTGAATTCATTTTCTAATTAGAAAATGAATTCTTAAAATCAGAAAAATGATTTTAATTAGGACATCCTTATATTTTAAATACTTATCTTTTTTCTAATTAATAAAACTTTAACCATTGTTTTGGAAAGGGAAAATCTGAATGCTTATCGAAAGAATGTAGCTTTTAATCACTAAAAAATTAACAAATTATTTAAAAGTAAAATAAACATTCCCGACACAATGAAACTTTCGAACAATTATATATATTTAAATATTTATAAATATATGCGCACAATCCACGCATTTGTAATATATATAAATTCGTGAATAATTTTATCATGAATTTATTAATAGCATTGATTAATTTAAACTCAAACGAATTAATTTTAATACACATTTTATAAAATAAGTTTTTCTTTATGGAAATTAGCGTGGATTGAATGTATACAGCCCATTGCATCAGACATTTAAGGTTAGTACTAGGGTTTGAAGTGGGCTTATGGCTAGAGGTCATGAAGCTAGGATCGAACTCAGATCTGACTGCTTCAATACATTTGGCAATGCAATAAGAAAGTGTAGTTATTATACTTTTTGAAGAAGAAAACAAAATACTTATAATAACAAAAATATATATTTTATTATTCTCAATTTTTTATTTGCAAAACTGTTAATAACACCATCATAATTTTATTATTATTATTATTATTATTATTATTTGCAAATTCTGATTCAGTGCATAAAAATTCTAGTGAGGACTGATTTCACATTAAAACATAACTGAAAAATCTGCATTACTGCACAATTGGTGCTTCTACAATTATATTACTTTGCATATGATATTCATTGTAGGACTTTCCAATTAAAAGCTTTGGCAAAATAAGGAAACATAATTTCATTTAGCATATGATAAAATGTTTTACTTTTTGATTTTACAAAAGACATAGATTATATAAGAACCAGGGCCTTGATAAATGGGAGGGAATGTGACAATGCAACGCGTTCAGGTCAGCTCTGTTTATTTATGAGAACAGGTATGCCAAAATTTATCATGTTCAAAGATGCCTCACACCCATGCAGAGACTCTACATATAACAGTCAAATACTCAAATTTCTAGTTCAGCACAACAATGAATAAAATTAAAAATTTTATGTAGGAACTTTTAATTTTTGAATCCCACTTTCTTCTCAGTATATCAAAAAAAATTGTTATTTATATATATATTAAGAGGGAACCCATTTGATACTGATTTGATAGATGCACTAGAACACATTTTAGACACTAGGGAGAGCCACTAAATTAAAGCTGTAGAGTTGACAAAGATTATGTTGTGGAAATGAGATGGAGCAGAATATTGGAAATCTTAGACTGGGGAATGTAAAATTAAGTAGCTAACAAGTTTTTCTTTGAAAAATTGTTGAGAGATTCTTCACTTCGTTTAAGAAAAAACTACAGTACATCACATCACATTATATCACAAGCAAATGATAAACAACTTTGGATATTTCATCATAGGTATCTTCAAAATACTCTGAGTATTTTGTCTAATGCAAATGAAGAATATTGAAAGTTTAAAAAAACAATATTAACAAATAAAAAATTAAAATAATTTTAGATATTTAATTAAAAAGTAAAAAACAATATTTAGTGATCATATTACTACACTTAGCAAATGGTAAAATTGAAATTAATTTTATAATTATCAAACGATATTATATTTTAGCAAATATTAAACTTTAATTATAAATAATCGTAGCTTAATAATATGAAACTGAAATGAAAGTAATAAACTCTTAAAGAGCTACATAAGAAAATAATAGTCTATTATCAACAAATTATTAAAAGAATGAGTAAATTACTTCCATTTTAGTTTCAAATATTGAAAGTGAAATTAATTTTTCAATTATAGAAAATAGTATAAAAAAAAATTATGTGGAAAATATTTATTTTATGTTACTGACTTTTGAACAATAAGTAGTTATATTATTATCTGAAAGTATGAAGGATTGTCTCACTCTTTTCCTCATGGTATAAAAAATGGAAAAAGGAGAAGAAAAAAAATTGGCAAGATTTAGTTCAAAAGTTTTATTTCCTGATGTCAGACTGGAAAAAAAAAATTTGGATATACACTTGAATTCATGAACTTAAAAAGGTAAAAAAAAAAAAATTAAAGTAGGAAAAAAATATTGCACTCATGGCTTGAAAATGAAAGCAGTAAAAAACAAAAACTATTTATTATATGTTTTGTTAAGTAATTAATTAAAAAATCGATTTATTGGAGTATGTTTATCTATCCCTCCACTCACCCATCTATCTAATTGCTTGTCTTTTTGTATACTTGTCTATCTATCTATTCATTTATCTATTAGTCTATTTATCCAGGCATCTATCCATCTATGTATATACATTTATAAATTCATTCATCTACCCATCTATCTATATATGTATCCATTCATTGATCTATTTATCCATCTATTCATCTATCCATTCTATTATTCTGCTTATTTTTTTATCTAATTGTATCTAACTATTTGTCTGTCCATTTAACTATCTATTTTCTGCCTATCCATTTATCTACCCAACTATCTATCTATTCAATCATTTATTTATTTATCTAATCATCTAGCTATCTATATACCTATACAATTATCTATTTTTTCTATCTATCTATTCAACTATCCTTCCATATCTCCATCTATCTATCCACCTACCATCCATTCATCTATTAGCTATCTATATACATATCTACTTATCTATTTATCTAATTATGTCTATCTGCCTATTTATTCAACTATCAATTCACTAATCAATTAATCTATTTATCCAGCCAATTATCTAGCTATCCTTCTATTCATCCATATATATATATATTTATTAAACTATCCATTTGACCATCTACCATATTTGTTTTTCTCTTTATATATCCATCCATTTATTTATCTATTGATCCATCCATTTTCCTGATCTATTTGTTTATCTTCTTATCTATGTATCTATTTATTTATCTACCTGACTTTCTATTTTTTCTGTTATCTATCCATTTTCAGATAATTGGATTGATGAATAGATAAATAGATATATGATGGATAAATAACTGGATGAATAGATTAATAGATGAATGAATAATAATCAAATATGCAAAAGCATAAACTGATAAATAGATGGGTGGATAGATAAAAATTCTTGGATAAATCGATTAGCAAATCAAACTTTTATTAATTACATAACAAAATATGCTTTAATAATTTTTTTTATTGCTTTTATTTTCAAGTCATGAGTGCATTATTTTTCCCCCCATTTTATTTTTTTGTTGTTGGTGTTGTTTTACTTCAAATGTTTGACCACAACTTTTTATTTATTTATTTTTGGGGAGCTGTCATCTTGAAATCAAACTTTTGAACAAAAAAAAACCTTGCCAATTTTAGTTTTCTCTTATTTTTTTTTAAAAGCCATGAGGGAAGTGGGTGAAACCTTCCCTGCTTTCAGATAATATTATATCTACTTACTATTCAAAAATCAGCAGCATAAAATAAGTATTTCACATGCAATTTATATTTTACATTAAATTCAATAATTATAAAATTGTTTTTAATTTTAATATTTAAAACCAAAATGGATCTAACTAACTCCTATTCATTTAATAATTTGTTGATATTTGACTATTACTTTCTTATGTAGGTTTTTGAGAGTTAGTTGTATCTATTCCAGTTTTACATCATTAAGCTATGATTGTCTATGATTAAACTTTTATATTTGATAAAACATCATGACTTTCAATAATTGTAAAATTAATTTCAATTTTATTATTTGCTAATTGTAATAATATGATCTCTAAATGTTTTTTTTTTAACTTTTGAATTTTTTTTTTTTTGTCAGACAAAATACTAGAATAATTTTTGATAAAATATTTAAAATTATTTTAATTTTGTATTTGTTAATTGAACTTTCGATAAAATTTGAAATTTTTATTAATATCACACAAAATATCTGGAATACTTTGCAGATGTTTATTGTGAAATATCTAAACTTGTTAATTGTTTGCTTGTGATGTGATGTGATGCACTGTGACTTCTCCTTAAATGGAGTCAGGAATCTCTCAGCAACTATTCCCAGAGAAACCTGTTAACCACTTTACCTTTCATTTCCCAATCTAAGTTTTTCCTTATTCTGCTCCATTCCATTTCCACAACATAATCTTTGTCAACTCTATGGCTTTATATCTAAATCCCCCTTATCTTTTCCCAACCCAGCATAAAACCCAATAACTCACTTTCTAGCTAATCACTTGTGGCAGGAGTTGTTCAGTGGCCCCCATAGTGTCAAGAACTCACTATTTATCATTACATATATGTAAGTCATGATAAAAATTAATGTAGAAAGATTATTACTTCACCAACATTAGTAATAAGTTACCTTTGTGTGCATTACTGGCACATTTTATATTAGTATTTTTTACTTAATAATGATTATATTATTATGTTCTAATATTTAAATTTTTATCATTTGACATTGCATTTACAGTCAATACACATTTTTTTGACCTATAAGTTTACATGCACCACACAATTTTTGTGCTATTATTTGTTTTTGTATAAAATACAGTACATTATTATATATATGAAATTTAAGTTTGAGTGTTACTTCCTTCAATGAGTTTTTTGACTCTGTTTTGTTTTAAGAGACTTTTAATATTTGCAATGAAGAGAATATTTTTCAAATCTGAATAGCTCAGACTTGACTTCATTTTATTTTGTATCAGTTTTATTGGAGAAAAGGATTTTCTTAAAAAACAAAGCTTCAAGGTTTATTAAAAATTAAACAACTACTGAATGAAAGTTAGAAACAATGGCAGACTTCTTCTGGATTGGCCCCCAATATTTTGACAAGTATGAAATATTTATTTAGAGATTGAATGTGAAACAATTTTTTTTTAGTATAACTTAATGAATTTTAATCTTTATTATATTTTTTTCTAATTAATAATTTTTTTTATTACAGTATTACTTTAGAAGGTCTAATTTTACTTTTAATTTTTATAATCCCAAATTTCCAAGTGTGGCACAAATATACATTGGCCATTCCTTTATTATATCATTATTTTCTTATTATGTATTAAATGATGATCTGTGTTGAATTCTGTGTTCTAAGACACATCTAGAGCAATTGGACAATACAGTGTTATAACCAAGGAATCACATTTAACATCTTCATGATAGGATGCTATTTTTTATATTCTTTTAAAAAATTTATTTTAATATCTCAATTTTAGAGCTCTATCATATACTTTGATGACACTTTGCTTGAATGTGTATAGTTTTGCCATTTAAAATTTAGAATTAGCAAGAAAGCCAGGATTAATTTTTCAGGTAGTTACCTATAGATTACTCATATGTCAGTTCAATTATCAATTGGTGTGTATCATTCCATTCTTAGTAAGATAATAATGTAAAAAAGAAGAGCCATAAAAGTTTTCATTATTGGTTTTTATAATGTTTTCTCTCCTTTCCCCATTAAATGAAGAAAAATAAAATAAAAGGCAAAGCAATATATTGAATAATGTATTTCATACAATTGATAATATAATATAACAAGTTTATAACCAGCCTATGGAGAGGCCATCTTTTTTTTTAATTGGTTGCTTTAACAAAGTTTTTTTTTTTTTTAAATTTAATATAAATTGAACAAGAAATTCCAATATTATATAAATAAATGTGAGAAATTCACAATTGGAAAAAAATGTTTGGAACAACCCACCCTTCTAGGAAGGTGTATTAAATAAATTAAATTATTAATAAAGCTAAATTAATAAGGCCAAATTTAGATTTTTAAATATGCCAGTTTTCATATGAGAAATGCAAAAAGTAAAATGAAAATGTTTGGTATATCGCAGTTTATGTATAATAAAAAAATAGCTAAAATAGTATTTAATTGGGTTATGAGTAAAAGGCAGGCAGCAAGATGGATAAGAAAGGTAATACAGTATGCAAAAGATTTGGATAAAGAATTTATATCTGTATATTTGTACAAAAGATGGGATGATCGTGTTAGGAGGATTGTTGAGTGTTATAGTGGTAAGGAATGGAATAAAAGAATAGATTTATTAATAAAGAATAGGGAGTTAGAGAGATGGAGAACTAGTATGGAGAATAAAAAGAGTTTAAAAATATATAGAAATAAACAGAATATTAGGTGTGAGTTAATTTATGATAATAGTAAGGAAAGTAGTTTATTGTTTAAGGCTTGAACAGAATCTTCAGCAACAAGAGAATATACATGTAAATGGAAAAAAATGTGGGTGATTTAGTCTGTAAATTATGTAAGGAAGGAATAGAAAATATTAGGCATCTGTTAATTGAATGTAAATGCTTGAAAACAGAAAGTGCACATATAATGAAGTTATGGAAAAATAAATATGAATAAAGTGATTATACAGAAAGTAGATTATTGGTTTTTATTCTGGGTTTGAAAAAAGATAAGGGGGATTTAGACATAAAGGCTGTAGAGTTGACAAAGATTATGTTGTGGAAATAGGATGGAGCAGAATATGGGAAAACTTAGACTGGGGAATGTAAAATTAAGTAGCTAACAAGTTTTTCTTGGTATAATTGTTGAGAAATTCTTGACTTCGTTTAAGAAGAAGCTACAGTACATCACATCACAAACATATATTCAGACAACAGACAAAATAGGAATTTTATATATAGGGATAAATATATTATTACTTTACTTTATCACTACTAATATTTAAAATGAATTCTATTTATTTTATATCAAAAGACATTTAAAAGTGAATGAAACATGTACCATTTGCAAATTTTAATGGTATTGTTTATTTTTGTTATTGTTAATTATATTCCAGATTTATTCTTATACTAGATATTAACCACTAATCCATGATAATTACATATATTTTTATTGTAATCAAATATCAGTATGTTTACTATAAGTTTACTAAAAATATTCTAAAAGTCATATTCAACAAATCTTTTATATTTAATATACAGAAACAGAATCAGAATTAAAACCAATTCTTTTTTTATGTTGCACTTCAAGTATACAATAGTCAAATATGTTTAAAAATACATATATACAAGCAACAAAGATTACAAATTATAAAATTATTATATAAAAGCCTTTTTCGGCAAATTATGTTTTTTTGCCCTTTTCAATATGTCTCCACGATTTAAAGCACATACAGCGACATCTATATCAATACATGAGAGAAGATAGATAAACAAATGGATATTTGACATGATCTATTATGTGATTTTTTCCCCCCTCAATTCTACTACAAAATTACTCTGTTATATATATTGAATGGATATATATCCACATATATTAATTAATTAACTATCCATTCTTTATCCATTAACCACTTATTATTTAACTTAATGGATGTTTTGTATATATTCATACAGTTGTGTTTATTATACATGATGTAGTTTGTTTCATATATTTTACGTCTATTAACATTTTTAATATAATCAAGAACACTTATATTATCAATACAATTTATTTTATGTCCATACTGCAAATAATGAACATATAACGCAGATCTATCATCTTTCCTAGCAATAGCATCATTGTGTTCTTTAGCTCTTTCTCCCAATTGCTTTGACGTCTGGCCATAGTAAATCATATTACAAAAATTACATCTAATTTTATAAACCATTCCTCTCTTATATTTTATATCATCTTTCATTCTACAATTAGTTATCAATTTATCCAAATTTTTGCTATTAGCCCATCCCACGTTAATGTTTTTATCTATATAATTTTTACTTTTTTTATTTAATATATTATATACACTAGGCAAATATGAAATTTTTATCCACTTCTTTTGTTTATTAGTCCTACATCTATTATTATTCGTGCTATTTACTCCATGTTGTGAAAATATATTGTCAATACTATGCGCTGCATATCCATATCCCATATATGTTTGTTTAAATTTATCCTTCTGTAACATAGCAATATTTCTATCTGTATTAAATCTATCGTTCTTATATTTAAAATTCTTAATTACACTCATCTTTTGTATCCATGGTTGTTTTGAATCAATTGATATAATTTTCCTTAATTTATAATCTTTAATAAAATGCTTAATTATAATATCATTATTTTGATTTAAAATAATTTCAATATCTAAATACCTTATTTCATTATCAATTTCTTTCATAGTAAACCTAATATTATCAACATTATTATTAAATTGTTTATATAATTTATATATTGCCCTCTTATTACCAATTATCAAACTATCATCTACGTATCTAAAATAATGTAGTACTTCTTTTTTAATTATACTGCCTTTTATAATATTGATTTCCATGTCATTAATGAACATAGATGCCATAAGCCCACTAATTGCGCATCCCATTACCCATCCCTTATTTATACTCCAATATTCATTATTATATTTAAAATATAAACTATTATTTATTAGGTTCAATGCTTCATTTATAATACTAATTATGCTATTATCATTGATATATAGAGATAAAGCCTTTATGACGATACTAATGCTTTTAATTCTAGGGATACTAGGGTACATCGATTCTATGTCCATCACAAAGATACTGTGGTTTCTATTTATATTCATCATATTTAATTTATCAATAATAGCCTCTGTATTTTTTATACAATATTGTCCATAACCAATAATATCAGCTATCCATTTGTTTAAATATTTACAAAATTTATGTAAAATGAAATTGCTAAAATTAAATAATAATCTTAAAGGGTTATCTTCCTTATGCGTTTTTACCTTACAAAATATATATGGGTTCTCATATGAATTAGGATATAAAGAATAATATTGATTATCACTTATAATGTTATTAAGCTTCATCTTTTTTTAACAATTTTACATATTTATTTTTTATATTATTTGTAGGATCTTTAATAAAAAATCAGGGGTATAGTAGATTATCTAAAGATCCTACAAATAATATAAAAAATAAATATGTAAAATTGTTAAAAAAGATGAAGCTTAATAACATTATAAGTGATAATCAATATTATTCTTTATATCCTAATTCATATGAGAACCCATATATATTTTGTAAGGTAAAAATGCATAAGGAAGATAACCCTTTAAGATTATTATTTAATTTTAGCAATTTCATTTTACATAAATTTTGTAAATATTTAAACAAATGGATAGCTGATATTATTGGTTATGGACAATATTGTATAAAAAATACAGAGGCTATTATTGATAAATTAAATATGATGAATATAAATAGAAACCACAGTATCTTTGTGATGGACATAGAATCGATGTACCCTAGTATCCCTAGAATTAAAAGCATTAGTATCATCATAAAGGCTTTATCTCTATATATCAATGATAATAGCATAATTAGTATTATAAATGAAGCATTGAACCTAATAAATAATAGTTTATATTTTAAATATAATAATGAATATTGGAGTATAAATAAGGGATGGGTAATGGGATGCGCAATTAGTGGGCTTATGGCATCTATGTTCATTAATGACATGGAAATCAATATTATAAAAGGCAGTATAATTAAAAAAGAAGTACTACATTATTTTAGATACATAGATGATAGTTTGATAATTGGTAATAAGAGGGCAATATATAAATTATATAAACAATTTAATAATAATGTTGATAATATTAGGTTTACTATGAAAGAAATTGATAATGAAATAAGGTATTTAGATATTGAAATTATTTTAAATCAAAATAATGATATTATAATTAAGCATTTTATTAAAGATTATAAATTAAGGAAAATTATATCAATTGATTCAAAACAACCATGGATACAAAAGATGAGTGTAATTAAGAATTTTAAATATAAGAACGATAGATTTAATACAGATAGAAATATTGCTATGTTACAGAAGGATAAATTTAAACAAACATATATGGGATATGGATATGCAGCGCATAGTATTGACAATATATTTTCACAACATGGAGTAAATAGCACAGATAATAATAGATGTAGGACTAATAAACAAAAGAAGTGAATAAAAATTTCATATTTGCCTAGTGTATATAATATATTAAATAAAAAAAGTAAAAATTATATAGATAAAAACATTAACATGGGATGGGCTAATAGCAAAAATTTGGATAAATTGATAACTAATTGTAGAATGAAAGATGATATAAAATATAAGAGAGGAATGGTTTATAAAATTAGATGTAATTTTTGTAATATGATTTACTATGGCCAGACGTCAAAGCAATTGGGAGAAAGAGCTAAAGAACACAATGATGCTATTGCTAGGAAAGATGATAGATCTGCGTTATATGTTCATTATTTGCAGTATGGACATAAAATAAATTGTATTGATAATATAAGTGTTCTTGATTATATTAAAAATGTTAATAGATGTAAAATATATGAAACAAACTACATCATGTATAATAAACACAACTGTATGAATATATACAAAACATTCATTAAGTTAAATAATAAGTGGTTAATGGATAAAGAATGGATAGTTAATTAATTAATATATGTGGATATACATCCATTCAATATATATAACAGAGTAATTTTGTAGTAGAATTGAGAGGAAAAAAATCACATAATAGATCATGTCAAATATCCATTTGTTTATCTATCTTCTCTCATGTATTGATATAGATGTCGCTGTATGTGCTTTAAATCGTGGAGACATATTGAAAAGGGCAAAAAAACATAATTTGCCGGAAAAGGCTTTTATATAATAATTTTATAATTTGTAATCTTTGTTGCTTGTATATATGTATTTTTAAACATATTTGACTATTATATTTAATAATATTGCTCTAAAATTGAAATTTTAGAATAAATCTTTTTTTACTTTTATTGTATTGCTTCTATTAAATATTTACAAAAATCAAGTGGCAGATTTCAAAATCCACTTTTCACAATGCTTTGTTTAATATATATGAAAATTTAGACTGATTAGCTGTCTTTTTCAGATCTAAAAAAAAAAAAACAATTGTATTACAACTATTATTACTGTTATATGTTTTAAACAAATAACATATACATTCTTAACAAATATTATCAATTAAAAAACACTAATATTATAAAATTTGTGTGCAAACATATAAATCAAACATGTATATTTAGAAATAACCATGTTAGTTTTAAACAAATAACATATACATTCTTAACAAATATTATCAATTAAAAAACACTAATATTCTAAAATTTGTGTGCAAACATATAAATCAAACATGTATATTTAGAAATAACCATGTTAGTTTCACGTATTAAAATGTAAACATTAATATTATTAAAAATATTCAATATTTTATTTATTTTAATTATTTTAAAAAAAATTAAAAACATCGCAATTAAAATAATGAATATTTTTAACATTAATTTGTTTATATTTTAGTATATAGAAATATATAACATTATTGTTAATAATTACGAATGTTTCTTTTATATGTTTGTACATATAAATATAAAATGTTCTTAGTTTTTAAATATTATTTGGTTTTTATTGATCGAATTATTAAAAATGTATATATTATGACATTTATAAATAATGATAATTATATATATATATATTTAAACATTATATGATTTATTGTATGATTATATAATAGATCATTATAATCCAATTGGATTTTAGATCTGAAAAAATTACTAGTAAGTCAAAATTGTTATATATATATATATTTAAATTTAATATTTTTAATGGTTAATATAGATGCAAATCAATTGGTAAATGAGATCTTCAATATATAAATGAAATTAGATCCACAGCCAATGTGTGTTGATATGTGGCAACCAATAAGACCAGTTCTGCAGGCTACTGAAAACAGTAGCAAATCTGTCCAAACCAACACCAATCAAAATTGTTATGTATGAGTTAGTTGATGACCAATTTTATTGGTAACTGCATGCTGATACATCTTGGCTATGGATTTAACATCTATATTAACTATTAAAATATTAAATTTAAGTAGATGACTTGCTGGATGTAGAGTCTTAATTTCAGTTGGGATGTAAAAAATGTTGCTATACATTGGATCTCAACCCTTATAGCTATAATGTCTAGCTATTAGCTCATACATAACAATGTGATTGGTTAAAAGTCTTTTTTTGATTACTGGTAGCTTGGACAGGTTTACTATTGTTTTCATTAAGCTTGCTAATTCATTTAACATATATTATTGATATTGGGATTGTCTAAGTATTGACTGATTTTAATGATTATTTATAAACCCATTTGACCTTGAACATTATTACACTTATTATTTAAGTAATACTTTGGATGCCATTTGAAAATTATAATTGCAGTTTGTAATGTTATAATTGATATTTATTAGTCTGCATTCAAAACAGGTTATATTTACGTATTTGTGGCTTATTTATATTTCTTTGTATCAATAGTTTCAATGTCTGTTGTCAAATTGCAATCTTTAATGTTTATGTAAATATATTAAATCATAAATAAAAAAGGAGGTTGCCTTGGCAACAGATTGAGATTGTTGATTGTTAATGATATTTGTATTGTCTAAGTGTTGACTAATTTTAATGATATATATTAAGTAAAATATTGTGAAAAGTGTATTTTGAAAATTGTGATATTTTATTTTCTAAAAATTCTAAAATGAATTAAAATATTGAGCACCACTGGTGATCACATTTTATAATCATAGTACTGTATTATGATGCATAATTACAATCTTAGTTCAATGAATGTAACATACATATATATTAATTGTCTAAGTGTTGACTAATTTTAATGATATATATTAAGTAAAATATTGTGAAAAGTGTATTTTGAAAATTGTGATATTTTATTTTCTAAAAATTCTAAAATGAATTAAAATATTGAGCACCACTGGTGATCGCATTTTATGATCATAGTACTGTATTATGATGCATAATTACAATCTTAGTTCAATGAATGTAACATACATATATATTAATTGATAAGTGTAATAATGCTCAAGGCTAGATGGGTTTGTAAGTAATCATTAAATACCAGTTAACAGTTAGACAATCCCAATATTAATAACAATCAACAATTTCAAACTGTTGTCAAGACAACCTCTTTAATCCCAATATCAATAACAATCAACAATTTTAAACTGTTGTCAAGGCAATATCCTTATTGTTAAAAGGTAGTTGTCTTGACAACAGTTTGAAATTGTTGATTATTGATATTCAGATTGTTTAAGTATTGACTGGTTTTTAATGATATATATATATATTAATGTACCAAATATTAATTACTCTATGTCTAGTACGGGTATCATTTGTAAAAATAGAGAATCTTGACTGTTTGTTTCAATTATCTTGATTATTTGTTTCATTCATTGTTTTGTAAGATTTCTATCAATTAAAATATTACTTCAATTGTCTATTACAATGTTATGTATGGCTTATTAAATGACTCATTGCCCTTTGTTTGTTTAGAACTGTGGTATAGTGTCAGGCTCTAGAGTATAAGATCCTCAAATAGATTTAATTTTGCCACTTCCAGTATTATAAACTCCTGTGTAATAAATCATTAGATTATCAATTTATTTAATAGTCCACTTCATTATAGATATTCTAATATACAAAATAATATTTTTAAATATAGAAAATACTTATTTTTTATTTTTTAATATAGAGAATTGTTTTTTTTTTATCAGATTGATACTTTCAATATTAATATAGCTAATACTTTTTTGTTAGAAAATATCAATATAAAGGAATATAATTTAAAAGATGTTTATACATATATGATTTACTTTTTTAATAATATCTTTAATTGGTTTAATATTATATGGATGCCATGTGAAATCTTATAAATGCTTCTAACAGATCATCTACTAAAAAAATCTATGCAGCTATACAAATTATCTAATAGTTTATATATATATATATATTACTTATAGCACTTTTTCCATATACACTTTAATGCAACAATTTTTCTTAAAAACTTCTTTATTTTCCCTTACAGTTTCAAATGTCCAGCAGTCTTCATCAGAGCTCTATCTTCTCTGCTTTAATTAAAATGATGATTAAAATGATGGTTATTTCAAAATTCACATGCTGGTAATAAAAATGTTGTAGTTTTAAAGTTAATTTGCTATATTTATATATTACCAGTAATTTATATACATCACTTATCTTTATATATAGTGACTATAGATTTATGTCACATGGGTTAAT
>JAQFVV010000830.1:177500-196794 GCA_028023455.1 Epiperipatus broadwayi
GTCCCCGTATCATTATCACCTTTTAAAAAGTGTATTTATGTACTTTCTATGATTAAGAAATGACAAACTAAACAATAGCGTAATAATAATTTAAAAATTATTTTGTAATAGCATGTTCGAGAATCAGGATCCTTCAGCTCTCCAATCTGTTGCACCAGAACTAAGCTAAGCCTCACAGAACGTACATTTATTAAATGTTTTTAAATATTTTTTTATAAAAAAATATATGATAAAAAGTTATTTTGCTATTTTTTTTAAAAAAATGAAATAATTAAGAAGGGCTTAAACTATTGTATTTGAAGAAAAAAACACTATTATTGAATTTTTGAGAGTTTAAGAAACTTTTTATTGATTTCTAGTGTAATGCCAATTTTACGTATTTAACTCCGGTTAACTAAAGTTTTACTATAGATATTTTAGTCTCTTTTTTAACTTTCTATTCAAAAATACGTAGAAAATGCATTACTAGAAAGGATTACTTTTATTATCTAGCAAGACTGTTCAATATTTTTCTTTTTAAAAAAGAAACCGATTCTGAGTATCCTAGTGGTTAAGAACTAGAACTAATTATTAAATTGTGCACTTAAGATAAGACAAGTGGCAGACCTGTAATTCTTTCAGACGTTGGAAAATCCTTAGAGAATGAATTATCTTCCTAGACCTGCTTTTTATTTTAGTTTCTTTGTTGTCATAGCTTTTACAAAAGTACAATGAGAATGACCTTAATATTATTAATCACAAGGTATATTTAGTAGATAAATGAGGTCAGACTATGTTTTCAATTTAATGATTAAGAACAATTCTATATATATAAAGGGCATAGCTGCATAATAAATAGCGCATTTTGTGTGATGTCCAAGACTTTAAACTTCAAGTTTAGACTAATTGAATCGTGAAAAATAATTTAAATTTTTTTTAAAGATAGATAGTCCATAACAACCCCAGATGATTATCCATAAATATCCATAATTAGATATAGGCAGATATATATAAAGAGAGAGAGAGAAATAAAAATAAAAATAAACATATTAACAAGTATAAAATGTTGCAAAAGTTTATAATAGTTTGATTGATTTATAATTTGGACCTATATTTTTTGCCAAATAAAAAAAATTCCCATAGTAAATAACTTTACTGAATATTTGCTTATATTTGAATTAATTACTTTTCTTCTGTATGAATGATTTAAATCTAGCATAACACTCATTTAACATGTAAGATTGCCACGTGTACTGAAAATATAACATCTGTAATCAAGCTAGAAAAGTAATCTAGCTTCTTTACAAAAAAAAAAAAATTCATTTCACAATGCTTTATTTAATTTATGTCAATTTCGACTAACCAACAGTTTTCTTCAGATATTTGAAATTATGTGAATGACATTTACAATAACTGAAAAAAAATAGCTGTTATAAATGGATCAAAGGCATTGTGAAAAATGCTTTATGAGAAATGTGTATTTTTGTTTCATTTATAAATATGTAATAGAAACAATGATAGAAAAGTGGAAAAAGTTTGGACCTCTTGGAGTAATATCTTTTTATATTAATAGATGTTTTGATCTTACATATATATATATATTACTATACCTAACTTTTTTTTTGTAGTGACACCTGTTCAAATTAAATAATTAATATATGAAAAACTATTTTATCTTCTATTAAGAGTTTAAGTAGATAGTAACTTAGAATAATGTAAATCATATGAATGAAACTTAAACAAGCCAAAATGTTTTTTTATACCCAACAGCTTTAACATGGTTTTATATGGTAAAGTCTACAATTGGTATCTTATACCACTTCTAAGAAAATATTCATTTTATGATATAACTAAATGTACTCTCAGTTTTGCTTTTATAAGTAGAATAAAAGAATATAACACAATATGTAGCTGTTCCTACTACTTATATATTTACATATTATTTACACAAAATAATAATATATGAATTATCAATTAGCAGTATTGCAAAAAATATAACTTTGTACAATCACTTATACTTCTAAATGTGATCAACTTTAGAGTTTGGGTTTACAAACTATGTTTTAAAAATGGCCATCAAATTTTAACATCACGATATTTTATTCTCATCCATCATGCAAATGAGAAATTAAATACATGATATGAATGAAATTTAATTAATTTAAAATATATTTATAAAATCTAATTTTACCTTGCTTTACTAAAAATTCTAATTCATACTCATGATAATAAAATAAAAGAATATAATGGAATATGTAATTGTTTTCATGACATATATATTTTGGTATTATTTACATGAAACAATAATACATGAATTATCACCAATAGTAGTTGCAAAAAAATATAACTTTTCACAATCAGTTATAATATTAAATTTGATAAACTTTTAGGTTTTTGGTTGAAATATATTTCTCACATAATCAACTAATTTTTATAAATGGCTATGAGATTTTAATATCATGATATTTTCTTCATATTCCACTTGCAATGAGAAATTAAATACATGGTATAAATGAAATTGGGTATAAATGAAATTTAATTAATTTCAAAATATATTTATAAAATCAAATTTTACTGTGCTTTACCAAAAATTCTAATTCTCTCAATTTCTGTACATAATTTATATCCATTTAAAAAAAATTTCCAATATCTGTAATTTTTTAATTAGTGCTGCCCTCTTTTTGCATTTTTATGAAGTCATTCCAAAATTCTAATAGTTTCCACACATATTGCAAATGACCAAAGTTTTTAAAACAATTAAGTATCATAATTCAAAAGTCTATAGCCTATGTAATTCTCCAAAAATAAAAAAATTGTGCAAGATTAATCAAGGTCAGTGCAATATTTGCTGAATTATTAAACAACAAACAAACAAGCAAACAAGATTTCATATTTACATCATCATCAGCATCACAATTATAATAAGAAGAAGGAGGAAGATTATGATTTAAAATTTGCTTTTTTATTATAAGTATTATTTACAATAAATATAATATTTTGTATTAAAAAAAAATTAAATAAAAACCATAACATAGCAAAAAAAAATTGTTTTGTTTAAAATAGTTTCTAACTAAAATCAGTAGATTGTTTTTTATAATCAATTATTATAATGAAATAAATGTGCTTTTTATTATTGAAAGCATGATTTATAGTATAATAATATTTATATTAAAAAATAAAAAAAATCCATAGATTGTAAAATATGGATAAAAACTACTTATGTTTAGACTACAAGCCATATGAAATACTACTATACTCTAAAAAATGAGCACAAAATTTATACTATGTGACTAAAATTCAAACTAATTTGAGTTTTGTAAAATGCTGATACCCCTAAAAAGTTATTGAGACATACCGCTGTTCAGTTTAAAATATTCTTTGAAATTAAGCCATATGAAAATTTCTTAAAGTATCACCAGATGTAGCCACTAAGAATTAAATAACTTTTTTTATTTACAATTGCAATATTGCATAACTCTATTGAAGTTAAAATAATATTTTGCCTCTCTTAGTTTTATTTATATGGTTTACATTTCTGTTACTAGCTCTTTAAGATATTAGAAGCAGATGGAAATTGGTTTCCATTTTTATCTGATTGATTTTGAATATTATAATCCAAATAATATTGCTGAAAAAATGGCAATATTAGGTGTCATGATATCTATTATATTTAATTGTATCAAGACACTATTCATATTCTAAATTTATATGCAACAAAGTTATGAACTATGCTGTATCAATATACATGATTTCAATTACACCCTATCCAAAAAAAATGTAAATAAACAAGCAAAGAAACATTAAAATTCACAAATTTAATACATTTTATAATATTTGAGCAGCATTTTGTCTCTGAGCACTATATATGATTTTTTTTAAAAAAAAATTAAAATTTGTAAATAAATTTTAAATTACATCAACAGTTATTTTTTTTATTTTGGAGAATGATATGATCATGTTTATTAACAAAATTTATTTAGTTTATTTTTTTCAGTGAATAAAAATATATGTAAAATGTATTCCCTCAATTTAAAATTAATAATTATATTATTATTAATTTTTAAAAATTTTGTTTTTACTTTAATTTTAATTATCTAAATAATACATAGTTGGAATGCAATTTGAAAGTTATAATTTACTACTTGTTATCTGCTTTCAGAGCAGAGTATATTTACCTGTTTAATGGGTTTATTTAAACTTCTTTGTATTAATAATTTCACTCTCTATAGTTAAGTTACAATTTTTAGTGTTTATATAAACATGTTAGATCATAGATAGAGATAGATTTCCATCTTTATTGCTTAAAGGTGGTTACCTTGACAACAAGAGATTGTTAATTGTTAATGATATTGGTAGAGTTTAAGTACTGACTGCTTTCATGTATGTATATATAAAAGCAATTGTGTTAAAGGGAGCTATTATTTGCGATGTATGTGATTGGTGTTGGAACAAAATACAATATTTATTGTGGCTGCAATGTGAATTTTAGAAATACCTAATCATAATTCAATATTACTCCTTTAGACTAACTTTGCAAAACATGTACTGTGAAAAGTAGAGGCAAGTTAACTTTATACCCTCTACATTTTTGTTTTTCCTAGTATATGTTTAATGTCATAATGCTTGTGTATATGTGATATTCAATTTTAATATTTTTATAAAATTCATATTGTAAAATAAATAGATCATCAAAATATCAATTAATATAAGAAGCTACACGGATATTGTAGCACCATTGCAAGTATTCAAATCTCTAACATACTTGAGAAATTATGCAGAAAAAGATGATTGAAATGCATTTTTTATGATGAATATCACATCAATTTTATGACATCTCAACAAAGAGTAATGAGATTCACTGATATGATTATGTATAATTTGGCATGTTATATATATGTATATATTTACTACATATAGCTGCAGAAGGAGGTTCATTCTTAACAGAAAGGAGACCTTTGATTCCTCTTTGATACTTTAAAGAAACTAAATATGGCAAATTCCTATTATCTATTCCATATGTTCTAATCATTGCATGTGTCATTACTATGTGATTATTCATATGGTAAGCAAACATGGATGGTCTATTTATTAAAATGCATCAGTCAATATAATGAGTTTGTTGAGTTTTTACCTCTGACTTTAAAATCAAGAAACACTATAGGTTTTTCTCTTAATTATCTGATAGTTTTTAAGTAAAATTTGAAATGAGTTTCCTTGAAAGCAGGGTGAATGTATATATATATTAATTGATATTTACAATCGTAACATATAAAATTAAATTACGGCTTTCATTCTCAAGAAGTTATCAAAGCAATGGTTGATGTTTGAAGGTGGAAAGTGATAAAAATTTTCTTATTGTAGGCCTAATCTGTTGTTCAATAATAACCTTTTATTTAGATACCTCTAATTTCAGAATATTTCCAAACGAAAGACGATTGCATGAATTGAAAGAACTGTGTTATATTATATGGATCATTGTTGAATTTTGAAAAGTTAGAATAAAAGATGAAAAGATAACTGATATAAAAAGTTTGAACATGTACTTTAATGCAAAGGTGCAAATATTGGAAGCACAAGTGGAATGGGATTCATTATAAATAAAAAGTGAAGGAACAACAGTGAGGAGATTGATGTTATATCAAACAGAATGGCAAGGTTACATTAGTTATTCAATTTAATGAAGATACCAAGTGCTAGTAATTTAGATTTATATCTTATCAAGTTCTTATTGTAGTGGAGAAGTAGATTTTTATATGGATATACAAAAAGCATTTAATTAGACAAAACAACATTTTAAAATTATTTTTGGAGATGCAGTTGTTAGTAACGATTAAAGATACAAATTCTTTGAAAAAACTTGGTTATAATGATAGAAATAAAAGAGGACCCAAATTTGTGGATATTTCAAGATTTTATATTTCTTAATAAATTTTGCACATGGAATGATTTATGAGATATAAGAAAGTACTCATCAGTGCAAAATTAGCTTCTTTGTTATTTCAGTAATTCTTTTTTGACTGTTTTACAGAATTTTGGATATTTAATTCTTTTATATAAATATAGAACCAATGATAAATGAGCATGGCCATTCCATCTCCAAAAAAAAAATAAAAAGAACTACTTTAGACATGGGTATTGCAATGATAATACAAACCAATCTGTTAAATCCAAATACATGCACATATAAAACATGCTGATCCATTTTTTTGTTTCTTTGATCTATTGTGATGCTATTCTTGAATTGTTTTCATCAGAAAACTTTTCATTCTGAAATACTTCAATATAATGTCTATTTGTAATTCTCCGATATATTCTATTCTCTACTATATCTTATCAATGGATTAAACTATATTACAATCTTAGAATGTTTCTGAGATAATCATTATAACATGGATAAGATCTATCTCCTATAAAAACTATGCTCAAATTCACCATAAAACACACTTTTATGACGTCTTGTATCATTCATTTGTTTTACATGATCAGTGCAACAAAAATATGAATTTTCAATGATGGAGTTTATAGTAACACATTCATTAAATTGAAAAAACATATTGATTGGTTTTATGATTTTGCCATTGTATTTTTTTAATTTTACAGAGTATCTTTAAATGAATTTTATCTAATGTCTTTATGCTGTATGTCAATAGAGTGGCTAATCCTCATTCCCATACAATAAAGTTGATAAAATAACAGCTCTAAATAGAGCTAATTTAATTGTAGTTATTATTTTCCTTGATAAAATACTCTATCTTCTACTTTGTTAAAAGCAGCAACAACATTAGTCCATATCATACTTCAGTATCCAACTTTCTACTTGTAAAACTATTAAGGTATTTAAATTGCTTTATATTCTTATGTTAATAAACATCTAATCTAAAAGTTGCTGAGAAATTTTCTTCCATCAATAGCTGATAAAGACTTAAGTTTTTAATATTAATTATTAAACCAATGTCTTTAAATGCTGTATTCAAAACATTGAGTACATTCTACAAATTGTCTTTTAAATCGGCAAAAATAACATACTTTATAGCATACTATAAATCCAGAATCCGCAAAGGTAACATTCTTGTTTTTTTTAAAAATCAAATTAAAAATTTTAGCATCGAAATCTGTGCACAACTTGAACCCTGTTTCATTAATCTGCCTATAAACAAATCCAAAAACAATAGTCATAAAAATTGAAAACAGTATTGTAGTAAGTATACATTGTTGTTTAATATCAGCTTTTATTTCAACTGCCTCATATTTCGACCTGTAGTAAAATAACACTTCCTCTCATCCTTTCATGTAAAAACTGTATTGTACAAATAAATATTGATGTACTACCAGCTAATTTCAAACAGTGCTATAAACCTATTTGATTGATTGAATCAAATACCTTGACCAAAGCAATAAAAACAATATATAAATCCCTCTTTTCTTTCTGACACTTCTCTTTTATATATTTGACACTAAAAATGATGACTATAGTGCTCCTGCATTCTCAAAAACTCCTAAATTGTCTCAATTGAAAAATAATTAGCAAACTGCTATTTTTTACTGGCTATCGGTGTAGCTATTCTGAACAGAACATCAATTATTTATCTTATTCAAATGTTACCCATTTTTTATATCTTTCCATTATTATTTTTTAAGAATTTTCAAGTTTTATCTAAAATTCATTAAATATTTCTTAAGATTTGAGATACTAGTTGCTAATATTTTTTTCTTAATATCTTTGACTTTGTAGCATTACATTAACACATAATTTTTGGCCCAGCAATTGATGATAATTTTCTTTATTGAATGTACATATTGTAGTCTTAAAAGACATCTTTTCTGGTAGACAAAATACAAGCCAACTCTTATTGTGTTTTCCTTTGAATGTGATCATATTTATGTCTGTGTTGTATTTTTTTAAAAAACATTAAAGAATTTATAATAAGTATTTTTTGTTGTTGTTGTTTTGCAAATTCCACAAGTTCGTGTTATCATCTATTTTTATCTTCATAGCCAAACATATCCACGGTACTTTCATCATTCAGTTATTCTCTACATTTAGTATTTCCTCTACGAAAAAAATTTAAATTTATATATATATGATCGTCCTTAAATACATAGCATAAATATATAGATTTATATTTAATAATTCGATGTATTAGTGCAGTGGTTACAATTGACCAGCAACATTTCTTAGTTTGGCATTTAAATCTGGTTTAGATAAAATATAATTATTTTTCAGTTTCCAAATAGATTTATATTTTTTTTCAGGTTGTAGGCTCAAACCCTGCCTTGCTAGGCATTCAACTCTGATTTATGAATAGATATCTAGATTAATTAAGCTAAAGAGTAAAACAAAGATAGTTGTTAACATTTATTACTTGTTACTGCTAGAAAATCTGCTGAGCGATGCATTCTTATTTGGTGCTCCTTTAAGAGAGATAAAAAAAAAAGCCCTTAGATAGACTGAGGTTGGTTGTTCGTTGTTGTTTTTTATCTTTACTTTTCTTTATATTTAAAGATTTGGTAAATGTTTTTAATTTTTATAAAATATTTATATATGAGTTGCACACATAGACCCGCACATATAATAAATAGATGACAATAAAATTTAATTTTCATTTTTAAGTATCACCGTTATTTGTTTATTTATTATATGATGCAGTTTATATTGACGTTATATATATAGAACAAAAATACTTAAAACACTAATGTCATGAGTATGTTTACAATTAATAATTATTATGGTGCTAATATTTAAAATGCTAAATCAGGCTTTATCAAAGTTAGACTAGAAATTTATTATAGCAAACTTTAATAAACATACTTATTATAAATTAAAATATCAGTCTTTATTAAATAGAATGTTATTGGCTTTTACATTATTATCATGTTTTGCAATAATTATCTGTCAAACCTCTTTTATATCCGTATAATTTAAATCTATAATTTATTTTATCAACTCATGTATTGTACTATGTATAGTTCCAGTCGTAGAAAGTCAGACTGCAACATAAGTCCTGCGGATCGATCCTAGTTCTGCCTCTTCCGGAACTCGTATTTTTTATGAACTCTCGAGATATAAAACCGTTCAATTATTACTATAAAGCATTCATATATATATATTTCGACACAATAATCAGTTTTTGAATGAAATAAAAACTAATTTTATCAGTCAAGTTAAATTCAATTATATTTTTATTTGAACTTTTATTTCAGTCCAAAAATTTTGATTCCACTTTGTTAAGTGCTTTTGAAAAATCTTCTACCACGTCTCTTAGCATCACCGGCACATGCTCAATTTAAGATGTTTGCATTTCTTATTTTATCTTTATTAATTCCCAACGTGCTTTTTTCTTATTGAAAAATATGGAAAATTTTTATTTTTTTATATATATATTCGTACGACTTTAAAGTTAAAATAAAATCAAGTAGTTGTTTCTACACATCAAACTAATAATTTTAATACATCTCTCATCAAATACCGAACATAATATGGTTTATAAAAGAAATATATTAAGAAATAAAATTAAAAGATCACACGCACTCACACAAGCACATGTATCATACATTTGGACACACATACATATAAATATATATAGATGGTGCTTCCTATTATATATTTAAAGTTTAATATATCTTGGACAACACTGACTATTATTTGACATAAAATAGATTTTTCCTCATATTACATATATATTTCAGCTACGATCTAGTTTTATCAAGTATGCTAATATTCTACATTCAAAGTTTATATATGTAATGTTAGCTTCATATTTTATTTTTAATTTATAAAATTCTTAATTTCATGGTCACAATTTTGAATTGTGCTTAAATTAATTGTTTAATAGTAAAAATACAATGTAAGGCAATGTCAATTAGAATGTCATTTCAAATCTTGCATAAATTTGATCATTTAATTTCTGAATTAAACATGTAATATTAATAAATGTGACAGGAATAATCCCTACCATTTACACCTTTCTTAAATACTTTATCAATACTTTTATTTATATCAAACTAACAGTTTTGACTGTCCTACAGTCATACAAGAGCTCTGATGATGACTGCAGGACAGTTGAAACTGTTAGTTTGATATAAATAAAAGTATTGATAAAGTGTTTAAGAAAAGTATAAATGGTATGTGTTAAAGTAGAAATCAATACATAGGAAAAGAAGAAGTAGAAAATTATATTACTTACATAAGGAGTAATTCATGTAATATGAACATTTGATTAGTATGCTCCAAAGTTAAAATGGTAGGTGCATTAAAAACAAGTTTTATTTGAATTTTGCAAATGAAAAAAAAACTGGTGTTTATTCTTTAGAAGAATATAAAATTCAAAAATTACTAATTTGGATTATCAAGATTGTAATGTTATTGATATATTGAATTCATGTTTTAAAAAATGTATTATGGAACAAGTAAATCTATTCTGTGGGTTTAGAAGAAAGAAGATTCATGCTGTTGTTTTCTGACAATACTCTTGTTATCAATGATTTTACTAAAGAAAAATAAAATGAATATTGGAATTTCTTAATCAATATAGAGATTTAAAAGTAGAAGTAGATTTACAGACAAAAGGCTTTATAATGATTGGTCAATTAAAACTGCAAAAGAGATACAGATATTCACTCATCATCTTATTGGTTTAATAGTAAAAAGTATTTTTTTATCTGTAAACTTTAATATATCTGTTCTTAATGAATATTTTCTATTAATTAAACAGTATAAATTTTTTATATCACATGATAGCCATATCATCTTTTCTAAATCTACATCTTGTATTTGTGTTTGAAAGGCAATACTATGAAAAAACAACATTGCACACAAAGAACTTGTATTGTTATATATAAAACGGAGTTTCAAAGAATAAAATATATTAATAATGTCTTAAGATAATGCGCAGACAAAAGTTTTTAATAAGAATATATGATTAAACATACATCTTTCTAGTACAATTTCTTAAAAAATGCTTACAAATATACAGTTATATAAAGAGTGTGTTTCTCTTCAGTTTGTGATTTGTTTTGGAATTTCATTTTTTGAGAGTGTTTTAAAATTTATAAGCAAACTATTAAAATATTAAGTACTAAAAAATAAACATTATAACAGATATATTAAAATTTATAGATAAA
Source organism: Epiperipatus broadwayi (assembly GCA_028023455.1). Classification (NCBI taxonomy): domain Eukaryota; kingdom Metazoa; phylum Onychophora; class Udeonychophora; order Euonychophora; family Peripatidae; genus Epiperipatus; species Epiperipatus broadwayi. The sequence continues at coordinate 188,601 of JAQFVV010000830.1, forward strand.
ATTGTTGTTTCTAGTTATAAATTTGATTACAATAAAATGCAATGCAATGAGATGATTTATGAGTCAGTCATGTTTGCCTCAAATATGGAATTATACATTATCAGTTTATGAAAAAGAAATTATAAATAAAGTAGAAAAGAATGATATTCTAATTTATGCAAAATATGTAAATTTTATATTTATGTATGAAAAAAAGATTATATATAAATTAAATGAAACTTGAATAAACTAAATAATTTGAAATGGACGATGAAGAATGTGAATAACAAGACAATAAAATATTTAGATATATCTGGTAAGCATATTCAGTGACCAATTTGATTATATATAAAGACTAATGAGAAGATAGATTACATATACCCTAATTCTAAAGCTTTTTTTATGTGCAAAATGGCTGATTTAAGATATTTTTTTTTTTTTTTTTTTTTAGGAAGGACAGATTATGCATGTTAAAAATGAAAATATTAGTTATTATATACTGAAAGTGATAACAGTGTGATATAATATTGAATATATTAGAGATATTATATGAAATTTTAAAAAAAATTCAAATAATGACAATAGAAATAATAAATGAATTTGAATACTATGTAATCCAAAAGGCAATAATAAAGTCATAAAAATTATTTGTTCTAAGCATTATAATGTTGTATATAAAAAGAAATTATTTCACGCTCAGCTGCCTACTATACATATATATAATTTTAATGCACAAATCAGCGCATAACAGCAGAGCTTCTTCAAATTAAATCACAATTTATTATAAACTTAATATAAATTATAATACATAATAATTAGTGCCCGAACGCTTTCAAGAGAACTTAGCTCAATCGTGGGCAACAAAGAGTAAGCATAACCAGGTTGCTATATGCCAATATATGCAGATACATGTAAATTAATTGAACTATACACATAAATCTAATTAATCCATTTCTTAGAAATTTTATAACATGTATCTTTCCTATTCATAGCTTTATCATCCATGGCAATAAAACATGCCTCCTTAACTTTTCTCTTAACGTCATTTTTTTTCCTACAACCTACTCTTGGATTGTCAGGTTCACATGCATGACCAGATGATTTCTGATGCATTGCAAATAATGAGTTGCAAGTCGGGTCTGATTGGGCCTTGTTGTAAGAATATCTGTGCTGGGACAATCTTGTTGAGAGAGTTGCTTTCATTTCTCCATAGTATGATGCCATGCAATTATTTTCTGGGCATGAAATATTATAGACGGCTTGAGAAATGTTGTATATAGCATAACACCTAATAGATAACTTAATAATGCTGAAGGCAGAATTAATAAAAAGCAAAAAATTACTATGTCATACATTGGTGAACAATAGTGTTTGCTAAAAAAGAGATTTAATGAACATTTGTTATACCATGGGAGAGTTGAAATATGTAAAACAAACATGCCAAATAGTGTATGTGTTTAAGGACAATGACTGAAATGTAGTGGAGAATTTGTTTTAAAATTAAATAAAATCAAAGTATTACATGAAAAAAAAATGTATTTTTATTACTAAAGAAAATCTTTTATTTAATTAACAAAGAGAATGTAAAAAGTCATAAAGCATATAGTATAATGTGAAATAATGCATTATAATAATTAATGTATTTATTTTAATATTATTTGCAACTGATAAAGATTATATTACAACAACTGAAAGTTTTGCTTTTGCAATTTATCATTGATGTTTATAAGCTAAGTATTACTGTAATTTATACAAATATATTGTAATATAATATTTTAATGAATGTTTTAAATGAAAATATTGAATATGTGGAGTTATCAATTTATAATTACTTAATTAGAAAGCATATTATCAAGAACAGTAGCTAATGAAAATCAACTGCCCCAGATCAAGAGTTAAAGTTAGCAGCTAATAAAAACCAAGTGCCCCAAGTCAATAGCTAAAGTAAAATTGATAGACTGATTTCCTGTCAGTTTTAATTTAGCTATTGGTCTAGGGCAGATGGTTTTTATTAGCTACCATTCTTGGTAAAGTGCTTTCTAATTAAGTAATTATAAATGGATAACTTATATAATTGTTGTGATTTATACTGGTATTATATATATAAATAACTTTTTTAAAATACATTGGTGAAAAATTCATATTTTAAAATACCATTTTATACCAGAAAAAAATAAGTTAAAAATCATATATTTAAATAAAAAAGCATAAAGAGAGTCAATATATTTAAAATATGGGAGAAATATTTAATATTTCTTTCACATTTTTAATTAGAAAAAGATAATAGTATAATGAGAAAAAAGTTAAAAGACTATCATAAATTAAAAATGATTGAAAAGCTTGCAAATGTTAAGGAAATTCTATTAAAATTGCTAATTACTATGAAAATTAGATAATAGATATACTAAAATAAATGTAATACTAAGGCAAAGAAAAAAATTAGCCACTGAATTATGAGGATTTTAAAGCATATAGTTTAAATATTTAGACAATAAATACGTTTTATTAAAAATTTTAAATAAAACAATTATTTGCATGTGTTCTAAAATATAAAGTTTGGTATGCAATCTAAAATAATTCAGATGTTTAAAACAGAAGAATTCAAGGAGTAGCTCTTTTTTATAAATAGTTATTTCTTTTTAATTTGCAAGATATAGAAGCAGATTGTATTGCACAGTAATACTAAATATTATTTAAATAAAAAAAAAAATTAAGTATTTACTAGAAATGAAAGATGCCAACATTATTTATCTATTGAAGATCCTTTTATAAAAATGGTCCAAGCTATTATAATTTTAAATTAAATATTAAATAATTAAATTTTTTAAAGTTAGGGAAACAATTTGCACAAGGAGCTTTAGAGAACTGAGAGCACTGCATCTAGATCTTGGGATGTAATGCAACCCTCTAGCAACCACCTTTTATCTCTACTTAACTACAAAACTATGAGAATGAAATTGAAAACAAAAAATATTTTCAATCTAATCTCAATAGCTTATATAGTCATATGGGTCTGAACTCAGTTCAGCACCCATACATTTTGGTGTCTTTGGCTCTTTTACAACCATAGCCACCACTATCCTATTAGGCAGGATTGGTGTTAAACCATTAAGCATCACATGATCACACTTCCTATACTAGCACATTAATTGTTGATAAGCAGAGCAAAACTCTCCATACAGTATTGCCACCTGTGCTAAACAGAGTAATCAGTGGATGCCAGAAGGCTTGTACATAAAATCCCTATTTAATGCCTACTCATCCAATATCCCCAGACTAGTTTCTGGCTTGTGGCCTTCATCAGTGAGGAGCTTTGGATCTGAGAGCACTGCATCCATTGATTACTCTGTTTAGCACAGGTGGAAATACTGTATGGAGAGTTTTGCTCTGTTTATCAACAATTAATGTGCTAGTATAGGAAATGTGATCATGTGATGCTTAATGGTTTAACACCAATCCTGCCTAATAGGATAGTAGTGACTATGGTTGTAAAAGAGCCAAAGACACCAAAATGTATGGGTGCTGAACTGAGTTCAGACCCATATGACTATATAAGCTATTGAGCTTAGATTGAAAATATTTTTTATGTTTTCAATTTCATTCTCATAGTTTTGTAGTTAAGTAGAGATAAAAGGTGGTTGCTAGAGGGTTGCATTAGATCCTAAGATCTAGATGCAGTGCTCTCAGATCCAAAGCTCCTCACTGACGAAGGCCACAAGCCAGAAACTAGTCTGGGGATATTGGATGAGTAGGCATTAGATAGGGATTTTATGCACAAGCCTTCTGGCATCCATTGATTACTCTGTTTAGCACAGGTGGCAATACTGTATGGAGAGTTTTGCTCTGTTTATCATTGATATATCTATATATCTATTTTTTATTTATATTTTTGGATTGTAGTTCTTCTTAATTTAAACATTTAACTATTGGATGATTTGTTTTTGGTAAATAATGATCACTTCTTTGACTTGATTCTCAGTTTCCAAATAAGTTAATGATTTTCTTAACATTTTTTTGTCTTTATCATATTTAAGTGGAATACTATCTTTTTATTGTGCTTGCTCTTCAACTTTTCTTATTGAGCTGCTAATATTTTTACAATTATCTTAAATCCATTTTCATCTTCATTCATCATATATTTTAACCTCACTTGACCTTTTATTGGAAAACTAATTCATAATTAGGAAAAATTTGGAATCTAAAATTATAATTGAAGTAAAAGCTGAATTTTATAAACATATGCCTACCTTTTCTGTGTTAAAGGTCTGAACATTTATATATTTAACATGAAAAATATTTATTAACAAATTACAACTTTTTTTAGACAATGGAAGTTTCAGTATCAGACAAAAATATTTGACACAGCTATTACTGCTGCTACTACTAGTAGTGGTAGCAGTAGTAGTAGTAGTAACAATAATAATAGTAGTGATAGTGTGGTGGTAGTGATGGTAGTAGTAATAGTAGTGGTAGTAGTAGTGATAGTAGTATTGATGGTAGTGGTGGCAGCAGTGTTCACATACTAATATTTTAATAGTTAGCCTATCTACAACTCAGAATAATGAATAGAAATTATACACTTAATGATTATTTTCAAATTCAAGAGTCTTGAGAATTCAGCATCAAAAATTTTATAAAGCTATTTTGTTAATGGACTATAATATAAATTTAAAAAATGAAACATGGCTTGTTGAAGATATATTTAACTGACACTTATTTGATAATTGATATAAAGAATTGTTGATATGATGGATATTCTAATGTAGCTCTTAGAAGATGGGAAGTCCTTTTGGTTAAAAAAAATTACTTTTAAGTATACATTTGTAGGCATAAATACAATATTGAAGGCATTTGGATTTCAATTAATTTGGGATGTTAAAATTTGATTATTGGTAGTGCTATTTGTCACCTCAAATGTCTATTTCACAGTGTAATAATCGTTAATATTGTTGAAGAATTGCTTGTAACATTTAAAGGGTTTAGTATGATGATAAATTATAATGTTCCTAAATTTAAGATTTGAAATACCAGGCACTCATACCTGGAGCCTAATTGTAAATATAAGGGATTTGAATTCAGACTTTCAAGCCCTTTCACTATCCACACCATTGACTTGAGATCAACATGGGCATGACAACAATATTGGAATCAGCATAGGATCTGGGGATTCTATTAGCATATTTTCAATGGTAGGATGATTGAAGAGTTGGAGATTAAAGTAGTTTGAAGCCTGTCCATTAAAGTGTAAGGATTTGCTATCTTAATATAAACTCAGCACTGGTTATATATATATATATGTATGGAAGATGGTAATCTGGACCAACTGATGAGTGCTGGTTTAGCACAAAATGTGTGTATTGTTGATTATGTATGTTTTCTGCATGTGTGTGGTCATATGTATCAGTAATATGAGATAGTGTGGATAGTGAAGGGGCTTGAAAGTCTGATCCGCTATATGTTTCTAAATTTGTAAATAGTAAATATAATTCAACTAGATCCTAAGTTATCAAGGTTGTTATTTGCTGCAAACATAATAAATCATGAATAAAGTAAAATGATATTTGCAATAATTTTGGAATTGTGTTGAATTTAATTTTTACTAATTTTTCATTTATCTTGAAATGTAATTATTCTATACAACCTCTTAGAAAAGAAGATAAATTTCATGCATCTTTAGACACTGACTGCATATTATAATATATATATATATATATTAACAACATTAAAAAATCCAATGTCAAAAGCCTTTCGATCACATAATTGAACATTGTTACATTTTCATTTACCATTGTCAAACTTCCTCCACTCACAACTTTGACGTGTATATAATTGCATTAATATATAACTGCAGTTATCATTTTTCTGAACAAACCTAAAGAGAATACACATAAATGTATACCTATTTTAAAAATTCATAATAAATACCTGGTTTGGTTTCTAAGGGTCTTTTTAAAACCATTTAAATGCAAATTAAAATTTTATAAAAATTTTAAAAATACTGATTTCTTATTACACTAGCAAGATATTAGAATATACAGATTATTTATAAATATTGTTACAAAGAAGAATATCCAAGAATATAACTAAAAATAATTTAACATGAAAAACAAAAGATATCCGGAAGGGTATTAAATTTCTCATAGCCAGATAAAAAACTATCACAAGATGAAGATATAGAAATAGTGGTTATGGAAGTGTATTAAATTCCTTACAGCATAAAAAATTTATGAAGATATACAAACTAATAATTTTGCATCACTACATTGGTTGTCGAGAGGTCAGCGACAGCTGCTTTACAAGCAGTTATCCTGGTTTAGGGGTTCACTTCCGGCTGATGCTATGACACATGAGAAAAAAAACTTGAAAGGTGATACTTATACTAATAGCAATATTAATATTAGCTATTAAAGATTTATTCATGGTTAACAATAAAACTTTAATTGTTTTTGAGATAACTATAGAAACAATCATTATATCAAATGCACAACTTAAAATTAAACAAAACTGTAGAATAAGCATTTATTTTTATAGCGTCTATATATAATTGTAATTACATTCATATCAGCCTTTCAAGCCAATTGTGCAAACACTTTGCGAGTGTTAAATAATAAATGAATACCCTCTGACCAATACAAGATATAGAATTTATGCAGGAATAAAAAGAATCCTCTTATTCCTACAACTCAAATATTTATATATGAGCAAATCTGAAGTACTGGCACAGAAGGCATGATGATAGAACGGTCACTTTAAATTACTATATACAATGTCTGAATGAATGACGCTGATGAAAATAAAAAGCATAATCTCATTTACCTATAAAACATATGCACATTCATGGGCTCCCACATTAAACATACATTTGATTTATCTTTGCAATATAATTATTCTCGTTTATAAAAGAAAGCAAGTAGTACCTGTAGAGAAAAATTACCTAAAATAGAAGATAGATAATTATAGACCTATACCTCTTTTTTGTATTTTAATAAAATGTTTTCTTAAAATCTTTCCAAATAGCTTCCTAACTATTAGCATTGATTAATATCTGGCAAATTAATCATCATGGATATCAATGATGTAATAGTACAAAATGTTGATCAGCAAAAACCATGAGATCTTATTTATGAAGATTTAAGTAAAGCTTTTGATAGAATGTGTCATATTGCTTTATTTTTTTAAACTTGCCATGTATGAATTATCTCCAGTTCTGATTGAGTTTTCAAGTTCTTATTTATTAGATAAGCTGTTTCATTTTTATAACTAATGGATTGTCTGATCATATTTACTCTGTCTATGGATTTTTTAATTCTTTGTATTTTTAGTTCAGATTTGCATTATTTTTCAAGTGATGACATAATATTCAAACAATTCATCAGACCATTTACACTTGCAGAATATGCTAGAATGTCCCCATAGTGGGCATGGTAAGGATGATATGATTATAAATACAGACAAATGCAAAATTTTAACTTTTATACAAAAATCAAGCTAATGTATATATTATTATATATTACGGAATCAATCCATTAGCCAAAAATAGTATTCATAAAAACTTTGGAATAATTTTCTCTAATAATGGATCCTTTATAGCATATATATCTTATAGTATAGAAAAAGCTCATAAAATATTAGGACCTACTTTAGGAATAAATAATGGTTTTAATTCAAATCCTATATTAATGCTCAATGTTAATTATTCCAGTACTTCATTATAGATCTGTTATATGGAATACTGACAGCATCTCACATATTAACATTATCTAGCATGTTCAATATAATTTTCAAAACTGTATTATTTAGAAAGAAATCTGTAAATTTAAATAATAATTTATTTAGTAGTAGACTTATAAGTGTTAATGCTGCAAAACATAATGAAAGGGGAGAAAGATATTTCTGAATTGCAGGAAAAAATACTGTATTGAATCCCCAAATTGAATAGTAAAAATAAAGATATATTTTATATACCTTATTTTAATTTAGACTGCTGGAAAAATCACCATAAATTATATTGTCTTATCTTTTAATAAATATCTCAATATTATTGATATTTTTATTTATCAAACAAGTTTCAAAAAAGCAATTCAGTAGTTATTGAGCTGCAATAACTATTAAATATAAAATGTTTTGTGTTTTGTCTATTTTTGTTGTACTATATGTTTGTATAGTTATAATAATTGAATTGAATTAATATTATTGTTATTATTATTATTATGGT